>JBBPMJ010000142.1:0-59349 GCA_038090255.1 Austroboletus niveus
GTCGGACTCGCTTTCCAACGTGCCTATCGTTGGTACTGACGAGCATGAAGAGGAGGTCGAGGAAGAACCAGAATGTCAAGGGATTGTCATTATCGATGCTGGAGGCGGTACCATCGACCTGAGTGCTTACTCCGTCAAGTTATCTCCTCCAAAAGAATTCAAGGAGATCGCTCCTGCCGAATGTAGGTCAGCCCTGGGGTAGGATCATTGGTTGAAATTTTTTTCTCCTACATCGTTCTATAGGTCGCCTTCAAGGATCTGTTTTCGTCACGAAAAGAGCCCATGCGTTCCTGAAAGGTATTTGCCGCTCGCAGTTTTGGGACCTTTGGAGTAACATATCTCTATAGCCAAGCTTGCCAACTCCGAACGATACGGATCACCTGATATGGTTCAGCAGATGGAGGATATTTTCGACAAGACAACAAAATTGAGGTTCCGTGATCCTAGTGAACCACAATACATTAAATTCGGAACGGTCCACGACAGAGATCCCCAGTATAATATTCGTTCTGGCCAGCTCAGGTTGGCTGGGTAAGGATTCTTAGACTTCGTATGTGACGTGACTCACCGTAACATTTGTGTAGAGAGGATGTTGTGAAATTCTTTGAACCATCTGTGGAGGCGATTGTCGATGCCTTTGAGAAGCAGCAAAAGGCAGCTATGGAATTGCAGATCCGAATCAAAGTAAGTTAAACATTGATGGAAGGCTAGAGGCGCGGTTCAATGATTATATATAGCATGCATTTTTGGTTGGCGGTTATGCTGCTAGTGATTTCTTATTTCGCCGTCTTCAACAGCACCTAGCATTTTCTGAGGTGCATCTGTGCAGACCTGCAAGCCAAGTGTATGTATGCTATTGCAATACGGTTATGCCTCACTCACCTTGTGCAAAGTAACAAAGCTGTTGCAGATGGTGCTATTTCTTCCTACGTCGACCCACTTGTCACTTGGCGAACATCAAGGTGGACATATGGTATTGAATGCCGTACTCACTATCAGCCTTCTCTCGCCGATCACCAGGAAAGAGCTCACAAAAAGGTTGTTGCATTATCGGGACATACACTTTTACCTGATGCGTTTCAATCGATACTACCGAAGGTTTGGTCAGCGTCACTGATCTATTTCATCTTCTCATTTATTTACATAGGGTGTTCAAGTTTCGGAGAAAGAAGAATTCCGACAGTCGTTTGTCTTGGACCGAACCTTGAGTTCTGAGCTGAGCCAAGTGAAGCAATCCATCCTGGCATATCGAGGTGACCTTCCGGATCCCCGTTGGATGGATAAGGAACCTGGTAAGCACATCTGTCAGACCGGTCGAAAATGTGCATCGCTGATCCATGGTTTTAAATATAAGCGTGCTTCTCTACAATGTGTAGCGTGATGGCAGATACTTCTCAACTCGTTAGCTCCCTGCGTCCACGACCAGCACCTGGAGGCGGGTTTTATTATACACTTGATTTTGAGGTGATCCTGCTTTTTGGCCTCACAGAATTGAAAGCGCAGATTAGCTGGGTGCATGAAGTGCGTATCATAACTATCATGTCGAGCCAGAAACTTAATCTTGTCCATTGATGGTTCAGGGTGTGGAGAAGAGGTGCGACCCAATTTTGGAGCCGAACGATGCATTCCACTGACCCAAGGCTTCCAACAGGAGTCCTGCTTCGATTGTGTATTATGAATAGTTGATCGCATACAGTTGCTGGCGCGTATTTAATGTTGTCTTCCTTTCTGTCGATCTACAAATGCTAATATAGTCGACTCTGTAACAACCCATACTCCGAATAACCCATAGCTTTTTTTCACTGGCCACCGAGTCTAAGTCGCTTAGCAGTATGCGACCTCGAAGGACTGAAGTTACATTCTAGAACTTGTCATTGTTTTGGAAGACATGTTACACCAAAAGGGCGCCACGATGGACGACGACAAGGGCATATTATAGAATTGGTGAGTTCTGCAGTGGCAACCACCTTTGCAACTCTAATCGCATCGTCCACTTTAGCCCTAAACGATTTCATAGAGGTGCTCTTGACGATTTTGTCTTCTGATGGATCTTTTTCGTGGCGACGCATGGCCCATTCCGAGCCTCATGCATTGCCTTTTATGACGTCGAGCGCGCCGTGGAGGAAGGCATTGATGCCTGGGTTGGTCAAATCACGGACTGCAACTTTGAAGTTGGCGACTTTGGCAAACAAATACTCATCGAGAGCACTGATTACATACGAGAACAACCCTGAACAACTTCATGTCGTTGACCACGATCGAGTTCTGGGTCGTGTTCGACAAAATAGCTATCAAAGAAGCCCCCTATGCTTGTCAACTACTCTCGGAGGTTCCCACAAGTTTTCTCGACAATCTGAAGTTATTTTGCAAGAGAGGGAGTCTCCAGCGTCTCCGCTGCGTTCATCAATATCTCTCGCGTGCCACTCCAAGTTGTACATCATTGGTTTCTACAAGACTGAGGACTTGGGAGAGGAAGATCAAGCTCGAACTTGAAATGTTCCCCCACCTCATTTTCGTGGTCATTATCCTGGTCAATGAAGGTTATCTACTGAAGAAGATATTGGATTCCACAATCCGAGACACCGTCTCCCAGTTCCCGTCTTTGGATCTTGATCTTCCTTTCGCAGTTTACGCACAGACCCACCACGTGATCTTCCTTGATATTTCTTGTTTCGACGCTTTTTTCTTCTTTCCCTCAGTCCGTTGTAAGCCCAATGACTGAGGTATGTGACAGCGTCGCGTTTCATTCATTATGTTTCACTTCGTAAGTCTTCACATGCAAACAACTTTCAAATATCATGGAAGCTGACACAAACTTGAATGATTCGCATCTTGCAGGAGATCGCTCTAATATCCGAACACGTCAAGAGTTCGAATTTGGGTCTCTTACGGTCGTGGATCACATTTGGTGTGATATTTCTATTTCTGAGGTAGAGTAGTGTTTTGTATGGGGAAGGGACGAGGATGGCCCACCCATCAACTCAGCCTACGTTCCAACAACTAGGGTAAGGAAATATTATATCCGATCAACGTATTGCTTATTATATGTCTATCCGACAATCAGCATGCATGCCATAGAGGAAAAACACAGAAGCCATGTGTCTTGGAGTGTCGGTTTTTGGATCAAGAGATTTAGACAGCCTTACGATGGCTTTTAGGCATTGCCTGTCTAAAAATCATCAATAAGGCTTTCTATATCTCGCGATCGCGACCTCTCACTTGCAAGGTGCCTCTTCCTTCGCGAATACGCACTCCCGCATATCGGCACTGGCGTCTTCGAGAATTTTGCATAGCACGACCACAGACCAGTCCGTCCGCTGTTGTTCTTTGTGACATTGAATACATACATGTATGTAGCACTCTATCCACTAGTTCTTGTGGTCGAGGGCGGAGCCATTTTAGGACTACGTCATCACATGCAGAATTACAATTCTGTAGAGTTCAAACTTGTGCATGTAGCTTTGATGAAAGCTAGATCTATTCCCGCTACGTAAGTAAAGGGATGTGTGAGCCAGGGCACAAACTCGACTTTTTGGCGGGGAGTGCAAAGCTTGTCGATTTCCGTGACATTCGCGCGATGTTTCTCTTGGCAAGAGGTCGAACATTGCATGTTCACTTTGATGTGGAGCCTCAAGCCACGTCCCTTGCCCTACTAGTACTACTTCCATCTGTTTAAAACGTCCTGGACTCGGTAATGCTGAAAATGGACCGGCGTAGAATAGCTTTAAAACCCAACACTCGTTTGGACTCACTTGGAATAGTGACACCACGTCAGCCGGCGCTAATGTCATGTTATTACATCTAGCACGCATCACATCCTGGACCTGAGTCAGAGAGGTAATCACGTGCAATAATATAAAATCTAAATGAAAGCTAATGATAAGTGTATATGTTATGCGACTACGTATTGTCCACGTAATGTAGCGCCCTAGCGCTTCTCATAATACAGTAACAAAGCCATATGTATATGCGCCAAATTTACTTGGAGCTCGTCGTGGACGGCTCATGCCCTCGTCTTTCTTCACGCAGCATCTTCTTCAGCGCCCGAGGTCGGATGATAAGGCATGTCGACAATGGTGGCAACCTCTTCACCGTCGTCGGCAGGTTGTGCTGCTTCGTCGTCAGCCTTTCCTACATCTTCGCCCTTTTCCGGATCGCTTGTCTTCTCGCTACCGCGGATTACTTTCCGGTGCAGCGAATAGCCACGGACAAAGAGAACGAGAATGAAACCAAATACTGCCAAAGCTGTGTTGACGAGCCAGATCGTACTGATCGAGCGCGCGTAGGCATGCGTGACTTCGTTTCTCACGGTGATGTTCTGTAAACAAAGGTTCGTTATCAGACAAGATCACTATAAAAATAGGCAACGTACGGAAATCGACGCAATGCCCCTGATATCATCGGTGATGGCAGCAGCAGAAGTGTTTATGTCAACCCCTGGGATACCTTGGAGCCGCTGCTGGAGGCTGCTCGCAATGATCGTTTCTCCGATCGTGATACCAATAGTACCACCCAATGTACTGGAGGTTATGTGAGTCTAGAATTGTCTGACACGGGCATATCATTACGTACCGCAGGAATCCGAATGCCCCAGTGCTCGTTGCCATATCCTTCAGAGGCATGGCAGCTTGCAGAGCGATCAGCGGTGTCTACGTAGAGTGATTTAATAAGATGCATAGATTACGAGAAGCGTTACATACCTGGAACAGGCAACCAATTCCGAGGGCCGCAATAAGGGGATATACTTCCTGTTCTGCACTATAAAAAGTGGTCAGATAGCGTGTAAACCAAAATAATTTGTTCTTACATGGTAGTTGTGTTGTCTAACATGAACATGAGGCCCGATCCAATCGCCATAAAGGCCCAACCAAACCACAAGGTTGGGCGATACGACCCGGTGCGCGCTACAACTATACCTGCGATCGCAGATAGTATAGAACCACCAAGTGAATAGGGAAGCATCCTGGAGTATAGAAGGTAAGAAAAGCGTATGGCTAGATAGTTAAATTGACAGACTTGATCCCAGACAGAGTGGGAGAAGCACCAAGCACTGTACAATTCTCAGCCTAGAACCGTGTGAAAATAATTAAACATACCTTGGTAATATGTGGGCAAATAACTAATCAGTTCTCAGCATACAATTCATCTCATAGAAAGAGAAACCTACTATGCTCCTGTATTGCAAAGAGAATTAGTGATTAGCAACTATTGAGCTTCAATGCAACACACCGCCAAAGAAAATGAAAGCGTGCAAAAACACTGAAATCAGAAGAATAGCCGTCGTACGTGTCTGTCGGATAAGTTAGAAACCTATAGATCGTGATCCCAGCTACAAACCTTGAACAATCGTGGCGGTATGATTGCGGAGCGCGTGGTATATATCTCATTAATTGCGAAGGTTACGAGCAAAACGACTCCAATAACGAGGAGAGAAATAGTTTCCGCGCTTCCCCCTAGATAGTGGTTAGTATTTTGCAAAGTCTGCATGCGAGAGCTATTCCATACATGAAGTTTCGCTCGAGTTGAACCCTATCAAAAGGCATACTACTCCGGCGGCGACGGAAGCCAATCCGATGAAATCAAATTCTCTGACGTGCTCCCGGAAGGGTCTTCCCTGATGAGGATTGAGGTTTAAAAAGATGAATAGAATAGCCCCCGCAACACCACCAGTTGGTCTGACGCAAAGGTGAAATAAAGCTAAACAATTCGGAAGAAGTCACTGACAGGTTGATCCAGAAGCACCTTAAAAGCACAGTCAGCAGCGGCCCCACCATCAATCAAGTCACACACCATCTCCACGAAACGTCTTCGGTGAATGCCTGTGCACCAAGTCAAACTTAGAAGGATGAACATGATAAGGAGAACTTACTCCGCCGACGAGCGGACCAACGACGCTATGTACCCAATTAAGCGTCGCTTTGCGGATTATGAAACAAATCGCTTACCTGGCAATTCCCCAAGTGGCGCCAATAGCTCCCGCATACTTTCCTCGGCTGCGAGACGTCAGGGATTGTGAAGGACATAAGTAGGAGTGCATGAAACTCACTCCTCCAGGGACACGATATCTGATATTGTGATTTGGACCAATTGAATGATACCACCACCGCCTATTCCTTGCACGGCACGGCAAACTATGAGCCATGTCATATTCTGCGCGGCGCCACACAAAGCCGACCCAATCTAGGCACAGGACGCAGTGTCAGGTACAGAAAGCCTTGACAACAAGACAACACACCAAAAATATGACGATGCATGAATACAAAATAGGCTTCCGACCTGTACGCTCGATTAGTGGTGTTTTCCGAGAAGAAGAGGGTGAAATATGAACCAAATATGTTAGAGAGCTTTCCATACATAGGTCCCAAGGTTGCACAGGCAAGCAGATAAGCACTAAAACATAAATTATGACTCGATCGATGATGAGTGTCAATAGCATATTACCTTCCGACCCAACTGTAATTACTTCCTCCACCTAGTTCAGCCACGATAGTGGGTAAAGCAGTGGCGACAATAGTCTACAAGTCATGTGAAGCCAGATAAATGGCAGAATGCGGAAAACATACCTGATCGAGTGCAGCGAGAAATGTGCAACACATCAGACCAAAGAATACGATTCCAATGCGATTCTTCGGCACAACATGCTGTTCTTTGTCCTTCCAAGATGCTCCCGGTGGAGCCTTTGATGGCTGATTACTTGGTGCGACAGCGGGGGAGGACTCGGACATGGTTGGGATGAAGAAGGGTGAGGGAGAGAAGTGGGGGCCTTGAGGCCGCCCGCGGGCGATACATAAAGCATGTGCCTATGGACTACTAATCACGATTTGCAACAACTATTAGTAGGGTCGATGACTGCGAAATGTCCGATCTCACGGGTCACGTGGCAGAATACGGTGTAAAATCGGCTGGCCGGCACTCGGGGCTGAGTCAACGAGTGCCGAAGCAGTCCCCTAGAGATGAGCGCTCATCACTATTTTCAGTTTGAATGAAAGCCGGAGATCGGGACGTGGACAGGATGTATCATACACAGCGACAATAAGGAGGTAAAAATTACCCCATTAGTAAGAGAGTTGCGCCTGCGCTCAGCTGAAAGCTCTGACTTGACTACGATCGACAATCTCGGGAGCCTACTCAACAATGTCGGCAGACCTTTTTTGCGAACGATAAAACAGATGATGATCTTATATTGTGTGATAGAACGACTTTGATCTTTATTGTAGAGGCTTAGTTGAGCTTAGTAGTAGAGTTGGTGATATGATATGGGCTCTTTCAAAAAAAGACTGATCGCCGAATTTTACCGTACTATTTCCAGGCTCTGACTAAATCGCTACACTGATTCCAGACTCTCAATCGCACTCCAAGGTTAATCTTCAAGACCCGCTGCGCACCTGCGGAAGTAGTCACCATATCACCATGAGCTCAGCTCTTTTTCTTAAGACACCGCGGGGAGCAGACGTAGTAGTGATGCCGCGGCACCACGTTCAAGTCCACCAAGCTAGGAAATAGACATATCTCTCTCTCTCTCCTACTTCTCGTTTACATTTTTTTTCTCCCTACATGTGCGGTCAACTTTGCAACTAGCCTATCAGCTCTCCACGATCTCAGGAACGCACTAAAATAACGCCTAACGGAGAGTCGATGAACGCCCGGACTGAGCGATCCAGCAGATGATTCTAGATGACTCCGAGTCGAAGAAACATTAAATAAATTCAAGATGGTCAGCACGTGACTTGGTGCTGTTCTCAAGTACGCTACAAGTTTCTAACCAAGATTACTATTCAAGCGTCCGTAATAAATGCACACTCTTTTATTCCTCTCATGTCCCCCGTTCGCCTGGATCGTCCTCGACATGCAACGTCGCCAAAATTACTTCTAGCTGCCGATTCCCCCCTAATCGCTCAATCTCGTCCGAAACCTCTCCAAACGTCAGCATCGCGCAACCCATACACATGGCCAGTACACACCTCTCTCTCTAGCCCCCTCATTATCCCTAGCGTATAGCTAAACGAGCCCGTCCTCTCGCGCAAATGAGAGATGGTGTGATGCTTGAGCGTCGGCGTAGTCGGTCGTTTCTGGAGTACGTCTGAATCCAGATCAGTGCGTGCGGATTCCCTAGCAAAACGTGGAAACGTACTGAGCACGACGCGGTTGGTCTGGTCGGCCCGCACACCGTGTACGATCGGAAAAGAGAATTTGCCCTCGGTCAGGTCCTCTGCGAACCCCTTGTTCTTGGAGTACTAGTCTGCGCGTCACGATCAGCGTTCGTAGACGATTCAAAGTGACGCACCTCGGTACTTTGTAGATTCATGTAGTCGTCCCTGATCTGGAAGTACACCCCAAAGAGATTGACGAGATGCACGTAATCGCTGCGTATGCAAATGTGAACGAGAATGCGGTCGTGAAGATGTGCATCCCTTACACATTCACGTTGGTCGTCGCACACGCCATCATCAACTTGACAGCGATCCTAAATAACCCACCCGTCTCTACCATGTAGTGAGCCCAACGCCCGACCTACATCAAGACAACGACAACTCAACTATTGTTCACCATGGCGACGTACTCTTCCTCCGTCGGACACGACAACGTATCCCTCCAAAAGATCTCGAGACCCTGTCCACGATGCAACGACAACAGCTCCTCCGTCACGACCATATCCAGATCCTCGTTCGCAATCACTCTCCCCGCTGCTTCCACGCACGCATCGTGGCGCCTGAGCGCCGCCAAGTCTTTATATGCCAAAAAATACACATAGTTGGCCGTGTTGATCGTTTGCGGGACGCCGTAGATGCGGTGGGCGACGGGCTGACCACGCCGGAGCTGCGCCCCGTCCTCGATATCGTCGATCATGAGGCTCGCGCTGTGTAACATGCGTACGACGCGCGCGATGACGGCGAGCTGCGCGGGTGGGACGTTCAGCCATTTATTGAACGCCTCGATCAGGAGCGATCGGATTTCTTTGCCAGGTTTGGAGGCGGTGTACGCGTAAGGCTCGATGATGACGGATTCATAGGCGTCGGGCCAGTGTGGAGGTGTTTGGAGGGGCCGGAGGAGGTGAGAGAGGTCGGCTGTGGTGGACATGACGGGAGGAGACTGTTACTCCGCGTGACCCTAATCAAGCCAACTGCTCTATTTCGTCATCGTGATCCCACCAATCATCGACTAGCGGAATGCAGAAGGTGCACTCCCGTCGACCGGATCCAGGTCTGCAACATCACAACATTCCACAAGCTAGAAGACTGAACGCCATCGATGGTACGCCTAGAAGGGTGCACCGCATGAAAAGGAAATAGTAACAAATGTGAAGGAATAACCAAGCTCCGTCTGAATAACCCAAAACACGCGTGATCGTCACAACTCCTCGTTGACAACATCCTGCAAGATCGGTCGCCCCCTCAACACACCCTCCCTCACCTTCTGCGGCGTCCTCGCCTTCTTTGGCAGTGTCCCCCCCTCGCCACACAGACTCCCACCCTCCTCCCTGACCTCGGCTCGCTTCGCACGCCGCTGTCCACGTGCAGCTTCGACAGGTGGCTCCAATGTCGGATGCGTCCCCTCCGCACCCTCTTTTAGCGGGAGCACCCACCCCCGCTCGTCCATCAGCGACAGAAACTCGGCCATTAGTGGCGTCGCGCCGAGCGTCCTGCGCGACCCCACGACCACCAACTTGGACTGCGCACGCGTAAACGACACATTGACCCGCCGCCAATCCTTCAACAAGTCGCCCACCTACGAAAAAGAATAAATAACGTTGCTGGCGGTGATGCACGGCGTGACGCACCTGTCCGTGATCGTTGGACCGCACCATCGAGATGATCACGCACGCCTTGTCCCGCCCCTGGCTCCTGTCCGCAGTCAGAGTCTCGATGTGCTTCTTGTCCTGCAGCAGATATGAGAGAAGCTTGATCTGCTGGCGGTACAGCGACATGATCCCAATCTGCCGCTCCTCGATCCCGCTTCGCAGAAACGCCTCGACAAGTTGGTACACGAGCTTGGCCTCCACCTCGTTCTGTACTAGGTCCCCTACGCGCGAATCGAACGCGGGGAGGCCGTCTGTGTCCACGAACACGGCTCGAGAGCTAGCACGGCGTCAGCGGAGGCCAAGCGAGCGACGCGAAAGCTTACTTTTCGTCCAAGAGGCGCGCTAGCCAGCACGCGCCCTCGGCGCACAGACATCCACCCGTCGCGCGAAGGGTATCGATAAACTGTCTGTCGGGGAGTACCAGACTCTGCTTTGCGACGGCTTCCGAACCACACCGCAGACGATCGCTGTATATAAGCTTGTTGGACAGATACATGATGTCCTCGCTCATGCGATACTGACGGGTCAAGTCCACGACTGCATGTGGATGGGCTTCCGAAAGTCGCCTGAACAACGACATCTCGAGCCCACCCTTTTTCGCTGCAGGATTGCGAACCTGAAAAAGAGCACGTGAGTCAGTCGTCGTTCGTGTCCAACAAACTAAAGTCTTTACCAGCGGTGGCAACTGAAAGTGATCTCCGACGAGTACAAACTTGTCTGCATGGCGCAACGGACCGAGACAGGTCGGTAGCGTTATCTGAGACGCCTCGTCGACAATACAATAGTCAAACGACCGCCGAGAAAATAGAGGACTGTCGGAATCAGAAAAAGTCTCAGAACCAAACCCGCATCACATCGATCGAACCAAACGTACTGATCGATCGTTAGGCATGTGGTGGCCACGACGGGCGGCGACATGAGCTGATGCTCGAGCTGCTCAATCGTCTTTGGGGCCCGTCTTTCCGCTTGTGTAAACTTGCGTACGTCCGGATGAACCTAGAAGGTCGATTCCGGCATCAATGTTTCAATGTCCACCTGCCATGTTTCACGATAAACGCACCTTATCCACGTTTCCGAGTCGCAAGATACCATAATCGTCGTCCTTGAGCTTGAGCAAAATCGTGTCCACCGCGGAGTGTGTATACGACGTCAAGAGGACCGTCTTTCCCGCTGCGACGAGGGTCCGAATAAGCGCCGCGATCACGGTCGTCTTACCGGTTCCGGGCATCCCGAGGATCAATGCATACTCGTTTGCGGCGAGTGCTCGCGTCATGGCGGCGACTTGATCCACGTTCAGGGTACTTTTGGCAGTGGCGTACTCGGGAACATCACACAGTGCTTCCGCCATTGCTTTCTGGTCCTCGAACGTCGGCGTTCGCAGATCGACGACGAGCTCGAGGCGCTTGGTATCCCCGTTAGCATAAAACAGCTGTGCGAGATTGTCGCGGATGCGTCCCATACCCGAAAACTCATCCTTGTCTATCCGAAAGACGGGTCGTATGCGCCCTAGGAACTGGCGCAAGACATGCAGACGCGCTACAATCTTCTCCACGTCGAGCTCGTGGTCGACGCCAACCACGACGGCGCTGGGCGTGAGATCCACAACGAAGCCGCGTGTGAGGGCGAGGAGTTCCGGATCGACAGAGATGGTGATGGCGTCACCTTTGCTTATGTGACCGTTCAAGAGGGATGCGCCGGTGGCGTCATTTCCGCGGACGAATCGGTACGTGTATTGGTGGATCTTGCCCGCGCTCGGCAAGTCCAGTGTAAAAAAAGACCTGTCGATGACCATGGAACTAAAACAGCGTCCTTTATCTTCGCGTTCCCGCGCATCCATTGTCCACAGTTCTTTTCGGAACCGAACGCCGTCTTGTTCTTCAAGAGCGATCAGCGCTTCCCATCGCTTGAAAAAGTCAGCTTGGTCAGGTGTCAAATGGGATGTCTTGGCGTCATAAACAGCTGCAATTGGCGAAGAGTCATCGACCACGTTTTCGACGGTCTAGAATGGATCAGCCGAAACGCACAAGCGAAGACATATGACTCACCTTTCGGTACAGCATGCATGCGTCGAGCGCGTAGCATTTTTTGCACGCACGTTCGTCGTCAATGGTAGGCGGCAAGAAGTGCTCTAAGGCCTTGGCGCGGCGGATCATGTACGCCGCCAACTCGTTTCTTGCACAAATAAGCGCCCGGAGTTCGTTTTTACCGCGGGGGACTCTCACGACTTCGTCACTCTGGGTGTAATAAAGCAACCCACTCGGGACTTGGACGCCGTAGCGTTCCTCGGCGAGAAGGGTGTACAGCATCGTTTGTGCGCGGTGCTCCATGCCCGCGATGGAGCGCCCCGTTTTGATTTCGAAGGGCATCATGTGGGTGGTGAGAATTGGTTCCTTCTTGACGTACTTATCCACAGTACTCTCGGCAACGATCGTTTGGACACTCGCGTCGAGTTTTCCCTTGAGACCATAAGTAGGTGACCATATATCCTCCTCTATGTCATGCAGAGACGTAATCGCCAGAAGAGAATTTTGATTGGCCACAGCTCGGGTATTCGTGAGAATGGCGTCGGGCTATGGGTAAAATGTTGTCGATGATTAGAATGTACATATGACGAGAAAATGGTGGCACCTTGGGTGTGTCTGCGATGTAGCGTTCCGAGAACACCTTGAGCCCCTTGGAGCGAAGCTTAAGCTCGCGCTTGGCCTCTTCGATATTGGTACCTATTTTTACGATCTCTGGGAGGCTTTTCATAACAGCATGTTCGATGAGGTCCTCGACATAAAATTCGTCCCAACGCTGAGTGGAAAGGCAGGTTTGCATAATTTCGTGTAGCATGTTTCCCCAGACCAGGGCAGGGGTGATGTCAGAGCCAGAGCGGAGCAAGGAGGAGAGGAGCGGTTTCCGCCTGCACTCGGGTGCATTGGAGAGCCCGGTGACGGTGACGAGCTGATCGGGATGAAGAATGAAAAGGTTGTCGTGAGCCGAGATGACGATGGTGCCCTCCTTATCGAAACGACCGAGGACGTTGACGATGTCACCTACAAAGAAAAGTTAGTCTGGGATGACAGCAAGCCAACGTGTGTTACCCTTGTTGACGTCGACGTCTGCCCAGTCGTCTTCGAGCACGACTAAACGAGAATGACCGAGTGGCTGTGTCCTCACGGACAAGACCTGTTTTGAACGTCAAGAGGATTCGAGCACAAAGGAAGCGTCTGGCCTTGGATCCCATGTGCGTATTGTCCTGCACGGCATGCACGATGCAGCGCGTACGAGGTGGAATGGAGTAGGCCTTTTCGGGCGCGATGCAAGGCTGAGGGGCAGGTAAGGAAGAGGTGGCCGAGATAGCGGAACACGCACCTTTGGTTTCGAGTCGCGTTTCCGATCTGGTGTGAGAAAGTCGTTTTCCATGTCCTGCCAGTCCCATGTCTCTGCGCCTTCCAAGAGTGCATCCAGACTGAGGTCCTGGTTCTGGGATCGGCGGGGAGTGACGGGCGAGCGACGTTTGTTGGGGGACCGCTTGACCTTGGTGGGCGACTTTTTCTTTGGCGTCAGAAAATCTGCCTCCATGTCAGTCCAGTCCCATGACTCTGCGCCGTCCAATAAAACAGAGTGGTCATCTTGGTGGCTGTCGATGTCTTGGAGGATCTTTTTCATGAACTCGTCTTCGTCCATCGCCGTCAGCGCGGACGCGTTATTTTGGTTTATTTGTATGTGATTCGAAAGGAATATTTGATATTCCGCGCACTATCTACTTACGGACTAGCTTCGATCATTTATAACGCATCCCTGATCTAGAAGAACCGACACTGCTCCCAAAAAGTACGACGGACTTGCCACACCGCTCGTGTACGACGCATGTCAACACCCACCTCCAACTAGCCTGAGCCTTCGACGCGCCAGAAATTCGACACCGCTCTCATCACCTCATGCTGTGCATATCAACGCATTTTGCGCCTGCGGCAATCACCTTCGCTTCTACCCGAAAAACAGGCTCAAACATGCCGCACCATACGGAGCGCGCACTCTCCACCGATCACAACGACGTCGATGGCGTCAAAGTTTGCTGCATCCGTCTGCCAAGATCAATGTTGCCGTGATCGCGATCGGACGTATTCATTCCCTTCTATGGCAGTCATTCCCCCCCGCTGGGACGAGGTCTCTGTGAACGGCAACTCCACCTCCGATTAGTAAACTGTAACCGAGCTGTCAACTCCAGCATGCCCACTTATTTGGCATTGCGTGCGTGCTGCGCATACACAATAAGATCGATCAAAACCTGTCAGACGTACGTGTAACTCATCACTTGCATCGTTCCTGACGGCGCGTGTATCCATGCTGATTACATTACTAAGTTATGATATCCAGCAACAAAAAGAAAAAACGTTTCGGAAAGTGCTCCACACTCATATCCATGTACGTGAGGGGTATGATGCCAATGCATGCGGTGTATTTTACATGTACTAGTCGATCATCGTCAGCATCCGCCCCAAAACACCAACGAAAATGACGTACAAACGTGTCCTGAGAGTAATACTGCGGTGTCGATGCGTCCCCCATCGTAAAATCATCGAAATCGAAATTAATGTCCAACATAAATGGCTCGTTAAACAGGTTTTGGTCCACCCCTGCCGGTATCTGCATATGCGTCGCAGGATACACGTTCGACGGCATCTGGAACGACGTCCCATGCGGGAGCGCCGTCCTATCGGCAAACGGTGACGTGATGACAGAAGAATTACTCCTCGGCGCCCCCACCGGCGCTTGTCCGTAAACCGCAGAATCCGCCGATGATGGATATCGGAAATGATAGATTGCGGAGAAGATTTTTGCTGGCCGGGGGCGCTGCGAGTAGCTCTGATTCATCACATGATCAGGGACCCTGTACACATCTTGGACGATGGTGTACAGAGTGGGGTCTGTAACCGTCTTTAGACCCCGTCGGGCAGCCTAGCATGCCGCACATACCTGCCGACTTGCAGAGCACATCCCAGTACTTGGGCACGAGCGCGGTGTTGTACAACGTAGGGATGTCTCCCGGGGCTTGGCCAGCCGTCGAGGAAGAGATGTAGGGGCCGACGTACTCGAGTGGCGTGTCCTCCGAGTGGACGGGTGCACCGTCGAGGAGAACGATGTAAGACGATTTGCCGTTGACGGGCGACGGAGAGACAAAGGTCACGGTGGGGTCGATGTTTTGGATGTGACGCGGCGCGTCCAAGGGACGCACGCCAGACGAGGTGGATGCGACAGGCGCCGACGGAGCGCCGTAGAGATAACCAGTGGAGGGCCAGTGGGATTGCCGGGGGACGATGTCGATGTAAACAGGCATGCGAGACTCTGTGGGCTGGCGGGGAATCGTTGGTGGGAGACGAGGCATGGCTGAGCTTGTTGAAGGGGCTGGAGAGGCTGATGGGGGGGAGGGAGAGCTCTCGCCAGATATAGTGGAAAGTGAGGGGCTAGAAGAGGGCCAAGAGGCAGGCCGAGACACACGATCCTGTGCGTATGTGCTGGGGCCGGTGTCCGTCCGTGTGTGATAGCAACGCGTCAATACATCGATCACTAATAGGAACGACAAATATAGAGAATCGAAATTGATTAATTTGGACCGCATATCGACCGCGCCAATGATGTGGCACTTACACTCGCGGCCTTCGGGGGTATCCCTAAGTTGCTGCAGACGGCTGCCCACTTGCTTTGCTGATCTATACTTGCCTGTAGTGGTATGGATATAATCGGATATGAAGCGATTACGCATCGGATAGCGACCGAGGATTCGTGTTTCGCGAGAATCGTCAGGTTCATATTCCTGGAGGGCTGCGCATAATGGAAGACGTGAGAAGGGTGACCGGTGATGGGCGGACGATGAAAAGGTACCCTTGAGCATGGTGGCTTCGAGGTAGGGTGGCCATACGGCCTCTGATTGACCCTTTAGAGTTTTCCAGCTTTTGCGGCTTTTGAGAACGATTTGCAATATGTCCTCCACGCTGTATTTGAGTGGGGTCTCGTGCGGCAAGCATGTTTGGAGTTGGGCCGTCGGAGAATCCGCGGAGGATTGATGATGACGATTGCTATCTGACAGGGCGGGCGGTGTGACGTGACTTTCCGCAGGGAAATGCATCGAAAAGGGCTAGAGATGACATTGACATGGCGGGGGAACATATATAGGCAGAGAAAGAAAGGCGACGGCAAAGACTAACCCAGATGACCGGAGGCTGGGCAGGATATTATTTGGTAAGGAGTACAATAGATGTATGTCATTGACCGTCTAACTCTGTCACGGCCTTGAGAAAGCTTGTGCCAGGCGGCAGTGCCGGTCTGAAGAAGACAGGGACCCGACGCGGCCTCATTGGCTGGAGGCGGTGACTTGTCCAGATCTCAGATTGTTTACTTTGTCTCCGGCGCTGGCGATCCCCCGGACTCGGCAAATGCCCTACCACACCATCCTTAATTCCCACGATCGTATCTCCGACGTGCACGCCGTCCCCGGCCCTCCAGTACCCGACACCCTCCTTCCACGTCCCTCCGAGCTCCACGCGATCGTATCTGCCTCGACCTCGACCAGATCAGCCAAATGGAAAAAGATAGATCCGAAGTACACACGACCATAAACAACTTCGTAAGGGCTTTAACCTCTTTGTCTCCTTGGCATGCATCCTTGGCCTGTGCTCCCGCGAACCTACAGCGGACACTGCCCAAGGTACGCCCCGCCATGGATTGTGGCGATTTGGCCGAGCGGGTGCAACCATATCTGTCGGACCGCGGTCTTTGTGCAGCTGATTCGCAAGTGTGTGAACTGCACACGACTGATGATCTTAACAAGTTCACTGTCACGTTCGCAGTGCGAACGTATTGTGTTGACACTTCCGCTTCGAGCAGACCGCGTTTATGTCGGTGAGAACAACTATCAGATGACACACACCCGCGTAGCTTTGCACCTGATCACGATGACCGTTCTTCGCAGAACATGGACCTCAAAACATAATAGACTTCTATAAAACTTGGCCTTCCTCACGTACCTGACACACGTGACTCCATCCTTCGTCACGCAGCTCCGACGTGGCGTCAAATTGAACTTGTCTAGCGTCGTGTCGTCTTCCGAAAAAAAATTCACCTGCTTTCTTTCAAGATATATGAACACGACCGGTGAAACCTTATCGCCCATATCAAACTTCTCTCGTACTCGTCGAGCTTCGCGATGACTCGACAAGCACACTACGTTATCTTTTGTTTTACTCAAGTACGTATGTGCTGATATGGAGTACGGAAATACTTGCCCCACTTGGTGTAGAAAACATGTATCTATGTTGTAAGCGTCGTTTTGACAGATCTACTAATTGTCGCCCTGCTGCGAGTTCGCTCGAGAGTCGACGTAGTACATAGTCCCATCTATATTTGAGCTCAATTGCGATGCTGTCTCGGCAACATAATTGATTGTGGGGTCCCCGTAAGGAGCTACTAGTGCTCCTCGAGGGCCAGCGGACACTATGGCGATGTGGCGGGTAGTTCACGTGCCACACCAAGCTATCCGGTGACCGAACCCACGGCACGTTCAACGTGGTCTGGTAGGCGCCTCGCTTCGACAGTGTGCTCCTTTAGTCCCCCCTTTTTCTCCCATGCTACTGACTCTCGGTGGTTGAACTTGATGGAGTCCCAGTCCAGTCCCTCCTCCAGACCGGGTAGCATGCCGCCCAGCTCTCCTCCCCAGGACCCCACTTTCCTGGAGCCTCCCAGGGCATCCTACTACGAGCTCGCTCCGGACTCTTTCGCCAGCGATTCTTCCCGCGGATCGGTCGCCCTACACTCTGCAGGCAACGCGTCACCTCTTCTTTCACAACAAGAGAAGCGTTTGAGCGAACCCATTGCTGCTTCCGAACTACCTACTTCCGCACCGCCTGCTTCCCGTAAACGGTCGATCTTCACTCACCCCGTTTTTTGGCTTGCTGTGATTGTCGCCGTCGTCATAGTAGCGGTCGCAGTCGTTCTCCCAGTCTATTTTCTTGTCATTAAACATAGCTCCGCCACTGCTCCGGAAAATGCGGCGACGACTGGCGGAAATGGTTCGGTGGTCACGACCTCTGATGGCACGACGTTTACTTACATCAACAATTTCGGGGGCTTCTGTGAGTCTTCTTATCTGTGGTTATGATGGCTGCTCCATCAAACAGTCTTGTCCTTCGCGCAGTCTAGCTATGATTAGCACCATGCGCGTTGGATGCTTCATGTCTCCATGATGATCTCCCTATTTTCCCAACGCTTGTCAACCGGACTGACACGTTTCTACAGGGGTGTATGATCCGAATGACCC
The DNA here is from genome assembly GCA_038090255.1 of Austroboletus niveus. NCBI lineage: Eukaryota > Fungi > Basidiomycota > Agaricomycetes > Boletales > Boletaceae > Austroboletus > Austroboletus niveus. The sequence continues at coordinate 18,102 of JBBPMJ010000142.1, forward strand.
CTTCAGTAATAATGCTCAGCCAAACTCATGGACACCTCCATTGAACACGAGCTGGGCTTGGGGTCAAGATAAAATTTACGGGTAAGTTCTCGCGCCTCGTGGTATATGCTCTCGCGGATGCCCATGTCCGTAGGGTCAATTTGGGAGGGCTGTTTGTTCTGGAACCCTTCATCTCTCCTGCACTCTTTCAGAAGTACCCTCAAGCGGTAGACGAGTGGACTTTAAGCACCCTCATGGCTGCGGATCCATCAAGTGGCGGCCTGAACCAGATCGAAGAGCATTATAAAACGTTCATCGTATGTAACTTCCGTCGTTTTTAATTCATCGATCCACCCACTGCACGTTTACAGACGGAGCAAGATATTGCGGAAATTGCCGGGGCTGGATTGAACTGGATCCGGCTGCCCATCCCGTTTTGGGCTATCGAGAAATGGGATTTCGAACCTTTCCTAGAGAAAGTCTGCTGGCCGTACGCGTGTCTTTACATCATCGGAATAGAACGTTCTGACAGTCTTGCTAGATATATCCTGCGTGTTTTACAATGGGCGCGTAAGTACGGCATTAGAGTAAATCTAGATTTGCACACTATCCCCGGCTCGCAAAACGGTACGTATGCATCTCGTCTTGGCCCGAACAAAGTGTTGATACGCGACGCGAAGGTTATAATCATTCTGGAAAAGAAGGAAGTGTCAATTTCCTCAATGGTGTCATGGGCTTGGCCAACGCCCAACGCGCCGTGGACTATATTAGAATTATTACTGAATTCATTTCCCAGCCTGAATGGCAGCCCGTCGTCCCTGTTTTCAGTATCATGAACGAGCCTCTCTTGTCCACTATCGGCAGAGACCAGTTAACAACTTTGTGAGCCGCTGATTATCACATCAGAATGTGTCACTGAAACACGTTTTTTTCCAGCTACCTTCTTGCTTATGACATGATTCGCAATATTACGGGAGTTGGTGAGGGAAATGGTCCATATATCGCCATTCATGATGGCTTTCAAGGCGTGGCAAGCTGGGCAGGCTTCCTGCAAGGATCAGATCGAATTATTCTCGACACTCACCCTTATTTTGCCTTTGATGGTAATCCGAATACTTCGCCCGTTGCAACTGGCACAGGTCTTCAAGCAGGCGGGATTTGGCCTCAGACCGCCTGTAACGCATGGGCTGATAGCATGAATACAAGGTGCTTTCGATGACGTGATCGATCGATTCCTTGTCTTACGTTCTTCACAGCCAGACTGCATTTGGTGTAACTATTGCAGGGGAATTCAGCAACGGGTATAATGACTGTGGACTTTACCTGACGGGTACAACTGGAACGGCGAGCTTTGGGTCGTCGTGCTCGTTGTTCCTGGACTCGGCTCAATGGAACCAAACGATGAAGGATGGCCTCATGGAGTATGCTCTGGCCTCCATGGACGCCCTTCAAAATTGGTTCTTCTGGACCTGGAAGGTAAGAAAACTCGATTCGTCGTTGCTCGTGTACGATCGTTGACCAATGGCTGGCGTAGATCGGCAATTCGTCCACTACGAACACCGTCGAATCACCCCTCTGGTCATACCAACTCGGCCTGCAGCACGGATGGGTGCCCCAGGACCCCAGAACGGCGCTCGGAACGTGTCAAGCTCTCGGTGTCTCGCAACAACCCTTTGATGGTCAGTATGCGTCGTGGCAAACGGGTGGTGCTGGCGCTGGCACCATCGCCGCCGCATCGATAGCCACGTACGGCAGCTATCCCCCATCGAGCATAAACGGTTTGACGACGAGCGCGAACCAAGCACTGCTTCCGACGTACACGTCTACGAGCGCCGTGCCTACGCTTCCTCCCCCCACGTTTACGCCTAGCCCGACTGTCAGCGTCGGCGGAGGATGGTACGACTCGGCTGATACTGGGTTGGCACCTACCGAGGTTCAAGGGTGTAGCTATCCCGATGCCTGGGACGCCGTCAGTTCTTCGATGCCGACTGCGCTGTGCCCGCCTGGAACGGCCGTCGCGTTTACTAGCAGCGCTCCCGTACCGAGTGATGCTCTGGTGACAAGCGCTGCTCTAGTGACGACGACCACTCCGACAACGACCACTCCGACGACAACGACTACTCAGACGACGATCACTGCTCCGGTGGTAAGTAGTACTACTAGCACTACTCCGGTGGCGACATCTGCTGTCGTGCCAACGGCTCGCCGGGCACGATGATCTCATACAAACTCCGTTCTCTCGCGTTCGAAGAGTGACACTGGAACATACCCCACACATTACGACAGTGCGACAATCTTTATCCCGCATGTCGTGCACTTCTTCTCTTCTTCTGCTTGCTTAATGAACTGTTGTGACTACTTAGTGTTGTACGCGCTCACGATGGGCCTGGTGGGCCTTACGAGGTCACACTTGACGAACTTCACTTTACGCTGCTCGGATCGTCGGACATTTAGACGATAGACATTTTTTGTTGCTTTTTTCGCTCGACGCTATTAGAGGGTTTTCTATACGTGGTTTGATTGCCCAAATGAAGTTCTGCTAACTGGAAGACCCTGCCAGCAACCATGGCGGAGCTAGGAACCACTACGATCAACACCGATGGTCTCGCAGTTGATCTCTCCCATTTTCAACTCGAGCGGACAAAAGTAGCGCTTCTCTTCGAGAAGTTCGATTTATTCATGCACCCTGCACCATGATTCTAGTCCCCACCAAACCACTATGAAACACATGGCACTCAACGTGCGACCGGAGGAGAAACTGGGAAACACAGCATTAGAGGTTTAGACTTCGCCGGTTTCGTGAAGTTACCAATTTTGGACTGCTACCCTTGCCAACCACGGGCAAATATTGGCATCTGCATAACGGTGCACCTCCGTTGTTTTCTCCTGGAGACTGGCGGGTGCCGTGATGTCTTCCATTCGTAAGATATGCTTCCTCTTATTTTCTCTCTCTCTCTCTCTCTGTTTCCGGGTCTTCTGTTATATAGGCGTACACCCGGCCTCCTTTCTTTTTATTATTTTCTCATGGTGCACGTCTTCTTGCTCCGTGCCGCAGCGGTGGCTTCGTGGCGCGGTGTATGGACGCCAACCTATATATGTATTGATGTTATTAAATCCTGGCAGGCTCTTGCAACGGGGACGCTCTCTTCTAGCCATCGGATCGCTCCACTATTTTCCAATCGTCCAGGTGGAGTCAACGGAGGGACCGACAGAAGGGCCGATTGGAGGTCGACTTGGGGGGTTGAGGTACGAATCCAGTGTCGTCTGACTTGGAATTTTCAACTGCACGTTGATTCGTCTCTCCGTGATGGCGCGTCTATGCCTAATCCAGCCGTCCATGAAACGGGCCAGAGTGGATTTCGTTGAGCTTATCGGCCAACCAAAATTATTTTCTTGGCCGCACCCCTTGGACCCTATGCTACGGCGTATGCCCGACGGGATGAGACGCGTAAAAGCTATGGGGGACGAGGGTCTATTGGTCGAGTGAACCCAAGATCCGGTTAAATTATTACTGCCATCACCTGCCGTTCCCTTGGCCTGATCTGGTTGTTTTGGCTGGTTGCGGTTTTTTCTATTCTGAGACGAAGAGACAAATTGCCTTCCATTCTGTTACTATCATGCCGTCCACCGATGGGCCCTTGTGGGATCGAACGATTCACCGGACAAGGTTGGGCGAGAACATCAGTAGCGCAGCACGAATGAACGAACTTTATTTCTCTTTTCGTTCGCTCGCCCTTCTCTAGGCCTTGGGAGTCGTCGAAAGGCGAGTCAGGCGTTCCCCCCCTCGACTTTTCCTCGGTCGTTCTTCGACCAGTTTTAATGCTGGACTCGTCGGCTACCTGCTGAATCTGTCAGCATTAGAGATTTCTCACCCTCGTGCTCTCCAAGAGATGTGTACCGTGCCGGCGAGGCTCCCCCCAGGCTCTGCGACGCTTCGACAATGCGAGATGTCAACGACACCTAGCGCCTGAGTTGGATGGCGCTGAAGCGCTGATACCCAGGCTGTCAAGTCCCCCCTCTCTCCATTGTCTCTGCAACGTTGTCCTCGGTGCCAGGCCGTCGGGCACGATTTCCCACCGCAGGCTCCACGGCGCCAATAATGCCTCGCCTTGGACCTTACGGACTGTCCAAGCACCCTTGGAGAGACGCGGTATCATTAAATTCTGGGACTGCGATGGTCGCTTGCATTATCACCGTTCCAGATGCTGGGCGAGGGATCCATCAAGTCCTTTATACACTGTACAGTGTCGGGGACTATCCGAAACAGATGCCGAGTCAGGGCCGGTGCCTAGTACCGCTCTGCCTGTATGCATGTGCGGTACCTCGTTCGCATTCGACATGGCGATACTGGATGGCGAAAATATCATCTAGCTGAACATGACCGTACGACGAGGCCTGCCAGGGTACTGTTCAATAGTTGAACATAACCCGGGGAGAGGAACCCTCGCGCAGTCTGGGGCGCTCCGACGAGCCGTCAATGAGCCCTCTCGACCTAGTACCGGACACCGAGATATCTGGTTGTCGTTGAAGGGCAAGCCAAACTTAGATACGAGTCCGACCATCAGCGGAGAACGATTCGCTGGCTCTTTGCCCTACACAGCACCTCGCACCTAGGACCGTCGGTGTTTGACGACGATGATTAAAAAAGAGTACGGATGATGGACTAAAGATCATCAGCCAATGCGGTCCTGGAACATCGGAGGGAAATCGGTGTCGCTGTGTCCGTCAACGCAAAAGAGTGCTGTCGGATGTAGAGGTTGCATCCCTGACGATCGGCAGACTTTCGACTTATGTGGCTGTGCAAACGTGCCAATAACTTTATTCGTGTCAACCAACTGACCAGCGTCGCTCCTTCCTAGCAGGCGTTTCGGGGTGGGGGCACTCCAAATATTATACTACTTCAAATTTATCAGAATAATGTATGGAAAAACGCAAGCTGGCCAGCAGCAAGTCCATCCTAAAGCTATCGCCATTCGTCATGTATTTAAGTCCAGACCACTGGGAACACTCGTTCGTTGAAACATTGACAAAGTTTGTTGCGTATCGAAGCAACTTGGTCCCAGGAGTTCATAACTGTACCAACTGGGCCGGACAGCGCATATCGCTTTGGGGTTGCAGGCCTGAGTAACTATAAAATGATTCGCAAAGCAATGCGCCACGTTGATACCAAGACACCCTGTCTCGCCATTCTCGCACCGGGTGTTGTTGTTATAACTTTGATAGCGGGTGTTCGCCCTATTGGCACTGACTGCATTAGTCTGGAAGTATTGTTGTTCACTTGCACGGATGTCAGCCTCGTTACGATATTGGCAAACATATCTTGCTCACTCTGGGGTGAGTACAACTTTCCTGGTGGATGTTAGCCCTCGTCGTAAATGGGAAAATGCCCCACTCACTGTCCCAAGTAATTCCCGGCCTGGCGACCAGGAGCTGCTGCAGTACAGACGAAGAGGGCGAAAGAAAGTGTGGCAGAAAGGAAGGACTTAAAAGAAAGCATCTCGCAGAGATGGGGAAAGAGGATGGAAGGTTCTATGTCTTATAGAGTATGTTATGCTGTCATTTGGACCAATGCCGATAATGTGGAGTGTCTCGTCTTGCAATCGGTAACCCTTGTCAGAATGGACAGTGACACTATATATACGTTGATCATAGGTGTTGACACGCAATGTATTTCAAGTAGATCGTACCATGTCAGTACCTGATTTGAGCAATGAGTCGAATTGATTATTTGCGCAGAACACACGAGGAATTTAAGTGCTGACCCATGAGTTCCAGGGAATCATACCATTGAATATCGACTGAAGACCATGTACAGTATTCCATTGGACACTAAATGAACACAGGTTACACTTTCAGCGTTGGGAATAGACACCGTCGCGAGCCTACAAGAATTCAAATTAGTTCCCCCCACCTCACTATCGGACAATCTGCTGCCCACTCAGATAGCCGGGACCTTGGACGGGTTTGATTGGTTGTTGTCGATAAACATCACGAGACTCGGAGGGGATCTGCGATGGCAACTAGTGACGCCGCACGTGACTGCGGCTGGTGATATTGACAAGCGTGACCCTCGCTGTCGTGGTCATCAGGACGGTGGCATCGTCATCGAGATGGTGGGCGTGTCACACTATCAATACTCTCACCACCATGGTTACATGATCAAAGCAGTCCGGTCGAAGACGGTGGGGCCGTCTCTACATGTACGGTGAGACAATACCGCTGTTGACCGTCGCAGGTTGACGGGCGTCATCGTAAGATTGTATGCATGAGGTTGCTGTCGGCCCGGGCTTCACCATTGTCATGAGATGCTTACTAAGTAGTAAGGTGAGACATTGGAATGTACCCTGTGACTGGCTGCTGATCGGCGGTGCTGGACACGGCCGGCCGCTGAGACTCGAGCACCAAGGTCGGAGGATAGGGCCAAGAGAGACCGGGATGGACCAACTTGGGCCGCCGCCGCGATCACAAAAAAGAGAGAAAGTTTATATTTCATTATAATGGATTATATGGTATTTTGGGGCATTTTGAACAGCCACAAAAATGCTATATAATCCATTATAATGGGATATAAACTTTCTTCCCTTTTTGTGAATCGGAGGGACGCGAGAAATAGCAGGACATAAAAAGCATTTGTTGGGCGCGTAGGGCGACTCGTGTTACTACGCAGGGAATGATGCATGACGGCTATGTCACGTATCAGAAGTTCAACGGGGATTTGGCACCATCAGTGTGCCAACTGACTATGACTACTCAAAGTAACTCTGCGGACACCAACACGTACGACTGGTCTTAGAGATATCGGACAAACTGTATCGGTTTGTTCTCTAATCTGTGCGGTGGGGTTATTCTCGAGTATCGAATAATACAAGGGAAAATAATACCTCCGTCGAAGCAAAGACAGGTCGTCAAGGAATAACAGGAGGACAGAACAATAAAAATTTTCATACGAAACATACATACCCTCTGTGATTTGAGGTCGGTCAATACTCGACTGCAACTTTGTCGTCGGCCCGCATGCCACACGAGTCGTCCTTCCGTTCCGACTCGGTGGATTCGTTCTCAGGCTTCGGTTCTTCGTCCATGCTCATGTCGGCATCTGGTGGGGGTGCAGCTTGGATTCCTCAGTCTCTTCTGCCATCTCCTTGTCCTCGCCTGAGCCCTCTTGACCTGGTACTCTGTATCGGACTCGACACAACACCATTCCAAGAAGCCCAGGCTCCAAGCAACGGACGTCGCCGAACCGGGGTCCGTTACCGAGATATCCAGTCGCCGTTGAACACGGCGACACTACTTTCCTTCCGATGTTCCCAGGATCGCACTGGTTCGTCTACTCTTTCGTCGAAATCGGAGGCGCAAAGAGTCAGCGAATCATTCTCCGCTGATTGTCGGACTTTTATCTGAGTTTGCACGGGAGCCTCGTAAAACGCCTTTAAAGAGTGTCTGTGTCGCTCATCGAATCCCTTAGGGATGGTGAAGGGCGGACCCCACGTTGAAATGATGTCAACGTGAGTACCGCATGGCAGCGCAAAAGTGCCCGCGGGGACCCCGAAAGGACCCTTCGTGCCCGCACCATCTGTGGGAGAGCACCTGCGCTCCAGGTATATCTGACGGCGCTCCCGTCGAGCAGGAAGCATCCCTCCCCCCCACTTGTATATCCCAATTCGCCACCAGTCTATCTGGGGTCGCGCCTCTTGGCCAACTCCCTCGATAGGGCTTAAGACTGGAAGCTGGTACCCTAAACAGCCTTGGAAGGGCGATGGTCGGGGTAGCGGTATCCCCCTGACGAGAACTTTCGCAGGTTCGAAACCATGCCCATCCCATCCCCTCGCCCGTTCCGTGCTCGTACTGTATGCAGCGTCCCCAGTGGCCTGCAGTCCGACCCCAATCCTTGTGCAGGCGCCTCATTGGACGCAAGCTAGTCGAGCCGCGGCCGCCACACGTAACTTGGGATTCTGGGACTTCATCGTGTTGTCAACCAACTAATTAGCGTCGCTTTTTCCTAGCAGGTGTTTCGAGGGTGGGCACTCCAAACGTTACTACTTCAAAATTATCAGAAGAATGTAGGGAAAACAAAAGCTGGCCAGCAGCAAATCCATCCCAAAGCTGTCGCCACTCGTCATACCGGGTTCACGATATCTCTTTTCAGACCACTCCTAATACCAATTCTGTGGAACACTACCAAAGTCCCATCTCTATCGTAGCAATTTGGTCCGTCGAAGGCAGATCTGTGACTGGGCCAAACTGCGCATATCGTGTTCTCCGTGCATGACTTGTAGACCCTAAAACGGCGGTCTGGCAGAGAACAGTGCGCGAGGTTGACACCAAGACACGCTGAGTCGTCAACCTCGCACGAGGTGTTTTTGCTATAACTTTGATAACGGATGTTCATATTTCGGGCATTGATTGCACTATTCAAGTATTCTTGTCGACTTGTACGTATGTCAGCCCTCGTCGCAACATGGGTAACTGCCCCACTCGCACTACTGCAGTACAGACGAAGAGGGTGAAAGAGAGTACGGCAAAAAGGAAGGACCTAAAGGAAAACATCTCGCAGAGATGTGGAGAAGAGGGAGAAATTTTACCACCTTTTATAAGATGGTGCAGATGTTTCAGGATATGACATATCTCAGTATATAAAGATGTCGGTCGAGTAGACATGAAATAGCACTCCCACTCCTCTCATCATCATCTCAATTGGAGATCACTTATTAAGCAGTAGGTAGTTCCTCTACGTACATACCTACATCCCTGTTCTACAAGAACATTGCGACGGATAGAACATTTGCAACTGGATTTTTTTAAATACATGTTATATCTAAACCTATCTTTACCCCTCTCTTGGGCCTAGCGAGCACTTGAGCTCGTCCTCATCTGAATGGACAGCAACACTGACACCTGAGATCGAGACGCGAAAGGGTTTGATGCTGGAAAATATTGACCTGAGAACAGATTGTCCCAATATATGTACGAAAACTCGGGAACACTTTCAGGTCTCAGGTGCGAGTACATGTCATGCGTCAGAAGTTCAACGGGGACTCAGCACTATCGGCGTGCCAACCGACTACTCAAAGTACCTCTGCATTCGTGTACACGCCAATATATTTTATAATTGTCCCGAGGACACCATCTATTCTTAGAGAATATTGGACGAAATTGCATCGTTCTGTTCTCTGATCTGTACGGTGGCAACTGTATTGTTTATTCCCAAGTACCGAGTGATACGAGGGGGAAAAAATCCTCCGTCGAAGCAAAGACAGGTCAAGGAATAACAGGAGGACAGAACAAGAAAATTTTCATACGAAACATACATACCCTCTGCGAATCGAGGTCGGTCAATACTCGACTGCATCTTCGTCATCGGCCCGCATGCCACCCAAGTCGTCTTTCCGTTCCGACTCGATGGGTTCGTTCTCGGGCTTCGGTTCTTCGTCCATGTTCATGTCGGCATCTGGTGGAGGTGCAGGCTCCTGCTTGGATTCCTCAGTCTCCTCGGCCATCTCCTTGTCCTCGCCCTCTTCCTTGGAGGCTTGCTCGCGCTCCTTTTTGCGACGCACGTCCTCTTCGGCGACACGGTGTCGGAGTTGTTTGATTTCTTCGACACCCGCAGTACGCTCTTCGCGGAATGCTGCCCACTCCTTCTCAGCTGCCTCGGTAACCTGTCATAAAGTAAGCATATGTCAACGTTCGACAGCCACGATTGTGAAAAGTCTCGGATAACGCACCTCTGCCTTTCGTCGTATGAGAAAAGACTCTTGGTCAGCCGTTAAGACAGCTGGGAGGTAGTAAAGGGGTGGTGGATGAGAGCGCGAGGGTGGCGCAAGCGGGTTAGCCGAAGAGGTTGGCGGAGATGCATGGGATGGTGGAATGATATCGGTTGTCAACAAGAAGTTGCTCAGCATTGGCAGTCGTGCGCGTCGAACTTTGTACTGGAAATATTCATGAGAACACGATTCATGTGAAAAGAAGAGCAGGCGTACGATGGAATCTTTGAGTTGGAGGTCTTCTTCTTTCCTGTTGGCGGTGGTTTTGTCTTTCTTGGCTTCTTCTGCTCGCCTGACAGAGTCAGTCTCTTTGCGTAGCTTAGCCTGTAGTCTCTGCTCAATTAGTTGTCGCTTCTTGGCCTACGAGTGGGTCAATCGAGTGGGATGTGGAACCAAGAAAAAGACGGACGGCCTCGCTCGCGTTTCTCTCCTTGTCCTCGATCTTGGCCTTGTTCAACGTGCCGAGTACAATACCAAACATGCTTTTACCGCGCTTGCGTTCACCGGACATGACGGTGAGGTCAATCTTGGGTCGTTTCTTGTTCGTTGTAGCCATCGCTGCGGGGGCTGTTGGAGGGTCGTGCATCTTGGCATCTTGGGATTCCACCAGGACTTCCCGCGAAGGTCTATGTAGGAATCAGAATATCAATGGTGGTGGTTAAGGAAAGGACTGACTCTTCTGAAGACATCTGGGGTTTTTATGTTCGTGAAAGACAGTTCAGAGGCAGACATATTACATAACGCTGTTCGGTAATTAGGTGCACCGCCACAACAACTACCACACAACGATGGTTCCAAAGACCACGACGAAATCCGGCGTCACAAGCAAAAAGGAGCCTCGGGAAAAGAAATCGGTTGATTTGGATGAACGGTCAAAGCGGCTGTTTGCATCGTTGTGTGCGCAAATCGAGAGTGGTCATTTCGCCAACGCCATCAAGACGTGTAATAAGAGTGAGTGCATTTCATCTCCCTTCAGGAGTCACTGACGCATACAACGTGCACTAGTCCTTCGTTTCCATTCTGCGGATGAGGATGCACTGCAGACCAAATTGTTTTTACTTCTTCAAACAGAGCAATATGACGCTGCGCTGTCTCTTATAGCCAATTCCACGGGCGGGGATGGTCCTGATTACACATTCGAGGAGGCGTATGCAATGTATCGCCTCAATAGAGAGGAGGAGGCAGTCGCCACTCTTGGTAGAATCAAAGGATCGGAAAAAGATCACCGAGGTGTGCTTCATCTCGAGGCTCAGTTGGTACGTGCAAGTCACGCCTTCAATGCGGATAGTTCATAATAGATCGACGTCGTGGTTTGCTGTGAACAGAACTATCGTCAAGGGTCATATCAGTCCAGTCTTGATCTCTACAACGAGTTGTTGGAGACCGCTGAGCCTGTGCGTTTTCGCATCGCCTGTACTTGACCCACCACTGACCGTCTTCGCAGCAATCGGAGGAATATTCTGACATTCTGACGAACCTCACCGCCTCACAGAAGCATCTGGACTTTATCAACACAGGATTCCTGCATGTTCTTGACGCACTACCGTCCTCAATTAGATCAACGATCGAGACGCTGCCACCGCCGTCTGTGCAGACGAGTGTGAACTTGGCGTCTACTGCTGAAACGGGGACGGGCCCTGAGGAGCCTGCGGTCACGAGTAAGGCCAAGAAAGTGCGGACGAAGCGTGTGCCAAAGGGTGTAATTCCGGGCGTGACGGCTGCACCTGACCCGGAACGGTGGTTAAAGAAAAGCGAGCGAACGTCGTTCGGGCAGAGTGGGAGGAAGCGGAGAGGTGCGGGGGGAGGTGCGACACAAGGTGTGACTCTGGACAGCACGACTGCACAGAGTCACGGCGGGAAATCGACGGGTGGAGGAGGCAAGGGCAAGAAGAAAAAATAAATTAGATGGACGTGCAAGACGGCTCACCGTTAATGATTCGGACGCATCAGATCTATGACGTAATCTCAGTAGCCTTGTGTCTTCACATCTTGAACACCGCCAACAACTCGAAGCCTTGAACCAGTGCCATCTCAAAGGTTCTCTACCATCGCAGAAGAGCAACTGGACGTCAATGTTGGAGCGCTCCCTGCGCGAAGGGTGGCTCGCATTGCCCGTCTGACGCGTGTTGGAAACGAGGCTGTGGACGGCGAGTAATTCACGCACCATCATTCCGATTGCCTTTCCTCGGCCTCAGCCCACCTCGTTATTCAATACTAATAGGTACACGTGGCCTCAGAGCGTGGATAGGTTGGTCATTCCTGATGCGGGGCGAGCCACTCTCTGTCTTCTTGACAGACTGGCTCGCTGTCATATCTCCGGCGTATTTGCGATACTCCAACTGTCTCGGGCTCGTTGCAATCTGACGAGTACGACATTCCAGAACCCCGCGTGCACCTCAATGAGCACCGCGTTCATTCCTGCTCGCCTGTGCAACCAAAAAGCGGCCTCGCGTCTTCCTGGCCTCAGGTTCCAATATGACATCCACGGCTTCTCGCCTGGTATGCAACGCCCACCCTGACGCTGCTCGGCTCTTCGCCATGCACCATGCACGCGCCCTCCGCAACGCACTCAGACTACTTAAAAGACCTCCAAGTCCCCTCGTCGCTTTCCCCCAGCCTCTGCTTTTCTCTTCATTCCTAGTCACTTCTCCAACTCTACAACTTGACTAGCATGGACCGTGAAGTACTCGGTGTTCTCGTTCTCGCCCGCAACGGCGACCGATACGAATTTGTCCAAAATCCTCTGACTTACGCGCCCGAATTCACCGAGAGTACTCCTCTCGGCGCGGTAAGCATGGCTTCCAGTCCTTTGTTCATCAAACCCTCACATTCTCGCAGGCTCAGTCTCACCATCTCGGGGACTACCTCCGTAAGGAGTACTTGTCTCCCGCGAGCCCCTCCTACATCAATGGCATTGACGCCGAGCTCGTCGACACCCACCAGGTCCAGGTCCACGCTAAGGCCGGCGGTGAGGGCCCCGTGATCTTTGACTCTGCTATCGCCCTTCTCCAGGGTCTCTACCCCCCCAACCCGAAGAACTCGATCAGGTTAGCCAATGACACTGTCGTTACCTCCCCTCTCGGTGGATACCAGTACATACCTATCGAAACCGTCGAACCCGGAAACGACCGCTCCCTCGAGCCCTGGACTGATTGCCCGGTACGTTTTACCTCGCTCATTACCACGAGGCCAAAGAACGTGTTCTGATCCATTGTCACGCTTTCGACAGGCTTTCGAGGAGCATATCGTGGACGTGTACTCTTCTTCCGAATTCAAGGCTGCCGAAAGGGCTTCACAAACCTTCTTCCACTCCGTTCGTGACTACGTGTTCGGCCGCCCCACGACCTTGGAGAATGCCTGGAACATCTACGACTACGTTAACACCCAGTTGATGCACAACCAGAGCTATGCGCACCGTCTCCCCCCCACTCTCATCGAACAGGCTCGTGGCTGGGCTGACTTCCACGAGAACCTTGTCTTCTCGTCTAAGGAAGTTGGCGGTATCGGTAACTGTACGTCGGTCGTAACTGGATGTTTGAGAATCGGGATTGACCCTCACATAGTGGCTGGTCGTACTATCCTTCACTCGGTCATCAGCACCCTCCAACGCATCGCTTTCAACGGTGACCCTCTTCAATTCCTGCTGATCGAGACTTCCTACCATCCCTTCATTTCGCTCTTCCACATTCTCGAGCTCCTCAAAGAGAACCCCCAAATTGGCGCCATTCGTAAGTTCCTCGGATACATCATGAAGAGACACAATGAGTACTGAAAAGTGCGGTTTATTCAGCCAACTATGCTTCTGCCCTTGCCTTTGAGATCCGCCGTGGTCCTCCTCCTGAGGACCGTGACTTCGTGAGGATCAAGTTCAAGAACGGTACCCACGACAGCTTCGAGACCTACCACGCTTTTGGCCACCGTACTGATATTCCTGTCACCGAATTCATCTACAGGCTCGAGGTGAGCACACATGCCGCAATACCCCAGCTCTTCATTCATTGGTGTCCTCCTACAGAACTACGCCATCACCTCTCAAAAACAATGGGCCACCACCTGCAGTGTCGGTTACCATGACCCATACGCCCACATCGACTCCCAGCAGGGTGCCACCTCGACCGTCTTTGCTGCTTGCGCTGCCATCCTCTTCGTTGGTATCTTTGCTCTCGCCAAGTACATCAAGCGCTCCCGTGCCAAGAAGCAGTACATTCGCCTTGCTGACGACGAGGTGAGTACGCGTTTTTACCACCAGAATGTCGACGACTATGGGTCCATCGCTATGAACGTTGGCCATTTTCCGAGTTGGCTTTGGCGGGAGTTTGAGCCGTGACTAATCGTTGACGCTTGGATCCCTCATCAGGCTCGTGTCGCTGCTGAGCAGGTTGCACCCATGTCCGAGAAGGCTCAACGCCCTCTTTAAGGGTATATTTTAGGGGGCCGGTGTAGGATTAGGGTTGGTGCATATACCTGTGTTTGCGTCTTTTTCTAGTCTCGGTTCGCACTATGCGTTGATTTACTTGAACATTCTTTTCCTCTTCTCTCCTGTTTTGTCTTGGTCTCGATCTTCTTTCTATTATGTACCGGCTCCTTTGTAGATGTGTTCTTTCAATACTAGGGACTGGTACCCTTAGTACGACTGTGCCTCACTGGCCGAAGCGCTGAAGCCCATGCTTGTCGGTGCACACCACCCTCCTACTTCATGGAATAACGGACGCGCCAGAAATATGAGTTGATGTACTTACTAATCGACAGAGGTCGACCTTTTTACTGGTACAAAGTTGCCTCCTAGCACATGGATCCTAGTCCTGGCGATTCTGCTCAGGACTGTCTCTGTTTGCTCTGCAGACAGAAAGGCCACGTCGTAGAGAAATGTCCGCGGTTTATATGGCAGTGGGAGCATCCTAATACACCCTTCCCTCCCCACATCGAAGCTACACGGCCATCCCCTCCTTTCAACCCATTCCCTATCACCGCTGTCGAACGATCCACGCAAATCCTGTGTCAGCGATGCAGCCAGCTGGACTCCCTGAGCAAGATCGCAAGTCATCGTCCATTTGTACTGGCGGATCTTGATGCAGACAAGAAGGCGACGAAGAGGACGACCCAGATACCCTCTCTCGGGCCCATCCGATCCCTCCAATTGCTCTCCACGTGTCCCCTGTGTCGTCTCCTCTTCGACATTACCTACCTCACCGAAGAAGAGAGGGAGATTATGTCCTTTGGAGGCGAGCTGGTCGTGGTCACCGGATGGACGATTCACCGTTTCGAAGAGGACTTGCATTGGAAGGGACATGACAAGGGAAAGGGCCCGTACGCCAAGTGCGTGTACACGTCCGTGACGGACTGGTCTTTCTCCGAAGGCGTCTACCGACCAAAGCGAGTCGTGGAGGAAGCCATGGACGCGGTCGGACTCGTCGACGTTGGAGAAAATGGTGCACGTGCATTGGGAGTGAGAAGGGTGGATCCCGAGACGCCCGACTATCGCTTGATCAAAGACTGGCTTCGATGCTGTGACGACCTCCATCACATCACCTGTCGACCACTCGTTTCCGACGGGCTGAAACAGATCAAACTCATCGACGTGGAAGCTCGCCGGATTGTTACGTATCCCGGAAACTGCGACTACGTCGCCCTCAGCTACGTGTGGGGTGGGGTGGCGCAGCGCAGCTACAAGCTGGGGGATATATTGCCTGTAGTCCCTGCCACTCTCGAGGATGCTATAGTCGTGACCCGCAAACTAGGCAAAAAGTATCTTTGGGTAGACTCGTTGTGCATCGAACAGGAGAATGACGTGGAGAAGATGGTGCAGATTGGCCTCATGAGCGCCATCTATAGTGGTGCATGGGTCACGGTCTTTTGCCTCTCCGGTCGGTCCGCTCGGAGCGGCCTACCGCGAGTTGGGACACTGGAGGGCGTGATTCCTCAATTGTGTTGCGAGATCTGGGGTAAAAAGTTGTTGTCTACGATGCCTACGCTCTCTCAACAGATGTCGTGGTCTCCGTGGGTGTCCAGAGCGTGGACCTATCAGGAAGGGTTACTTTCCCCGCGACGTCTCTTCTTCACGAATCACCAGGTCTACTTTGAGTGCAACTCTGTGCAGTGTTGCGAGTCCTTGGATGAGTCCAATTCGCCATTCCACCTTCCATCAGACCATGTACGGAAAGCAGCCCTTGATGCCGTGGTCCAAGACCCGAAAAAGTCTAGTATTGCGGGGCCCGAGGGTGTCATTGGCAGAGGTGTCTTCAGAGATCCTTTCCGCCCCATTTCCAGCGCTGTGGATGCCCAGACCGACGACGACGATTTCGCGCGATACCTGAGGCTCGTACGATCGTACACGACGAAAAAGATGTCCCACGACGCGGACTCGCTCAACGCCTTTTCTGCCATGTTGACACGCCTGCAGGAACACTGGTACCAGTGTGGATTCGTGCAGGGTCTTCCTGTGCAAGACCTTCCGAGGGCGATGCTGTGGTTCCATCCTGATTCGCCGCGGCGTCGGGCTGGCTTTGCGGCATGGTCTTGGGCTGGGTGGGAGGGCGCAGTGAATGAAACCGTCATACACGGGGCCGATAATTCCTATGAGGCGATTATGCCCCCGTTGCGCATATGGAGAGCTGGAGATGGAGGCCACCCGGAGCTGATATACAACTTTAACCCGACACCTCATATAATAAAGGAATTAGAAGAGCGTTCAGAAAAGGATGACGACGATTCTGATTCGGGCTCAGGCTCCGAATCAGGCTATGAATCTGACGAATGTGGTGATGGTAGGACACATACTTTCTGGGTTGAAATTCTCCCGCTCATTCTGAATCGTCCTCTAAGAGTCTTTCGACGACGATTTCGAAGAAATAGACCTTACGAACGATCCGATATTCAGGTTAGCAAAAGCGATACCCGAGGAAACTCTGGCTATACCCACCGAAATCCACAAAAATGAGTTGCTGATCGAGGGGGTTGTTATCCGTGTGGATATCACGGAGACTCCAAGGGACCATTGGAGCGACAGCGAGACGGAGGACGAGCAATTGCACGAAGGACGATGCTCCGTGCAATTCCAAGGCGCCACCAAACGGCAGCGGATGAGGATTTATGGCCACGATGCTGCAGAATTGGCTGGCCAGCGGAGCGGCACGCAGCAAGAGTTTTTGCTTGTATCGCGGGAGCACCAGAACACTGCACAAAGGGTGTACAGTTCCCTGTTGCTCGTCGATCGGGAGGGAGATGTTGCCACTAGGATAGGTGTGGCTAGTCTGAGACTTGATAGCATGACGTTGTTGGATTCTTTCCGTCCGGAGAGTAGGGTGTTCAGGTTGAGATAGCCGTCACAGCGGTCCATGAAACGCTTGTAATCCAAATGATATTTCGTTGGTTGGGAGTAGGATCGAAAGGCCGGGCCTTCATGTCAGCTCGCAGATACCGATGGACCTAATTACCCATTTTCCAGGGAATGATGTTCCGAGCTTTCGCGCATGGAAAATGTGTGAAAATTTGGCACACCATCCCTTTGCATTTGGTCTTTTTTAGATGTAGGGTTGGGGCGTTTAGAGTGCGATCTTTGACGTTTGCCGACAAACTCGCAAGTCTTTAGGTACCCACCATTTTCTGGCGTCGAAGGATGTAATAATGACTTCTCGCCTAACGTGGCCTACTTTGGGCAATACGACAGGGTCGTGCATGAACACGACAACCGCAGAATTGTTTAGTGGAAACATTCTTCAGGATGGACCCACCGCCCCCTTCTTGAAGTGGTCATATTACGATTAAACATACACGTTGACGAGTCTAATTTGATTCTTGTGAGGTACATTGATGTCACTTAATCGCGCCACGAACCTGACCGTGACGTCTCTCGGCTTCTCGAGAAGGCTTCGCAACCACATCGAATCGAGGAAGACAAAGGCACAGTTTTGGTCTGAAAGTGCGCTCTCACTTGCGGATGGATTCGATGTCGCGCAGGATATGTCCTCGACGTCGAGAGACTCAGGTGGCCCTAACTTCTAGACTCAGGTGGAACGATCGATTCCTAGCAGTAGCCTGAGCAAGGTCAAGGAGAGATCAATCCTTTAACCAACAAAATACTCGTGTAAACATCTTTCAAGATTTCACCCGCGGCTCAATGGTCTAGTCGCATGATACGTGCTTCGGGAGTTCCCCGCCATTTGGATGGTGAAGATGTACGTGACCCGGGTTCAATTCCCGGTTGAGCCCAAAGTTTTTTTTTCTTTATTGCCTCCCACATTTATTAGCCGCGCGCCACAAAGCAGAGCTTGATGCTTTATGGCGCCGCACGAACTGGCTTAACTCTACGCAATTTCTTGGCTTGACCACGAAGGCTATACTTTGCTCTCTTTCTTCACGCAAGGAGTCGTATGGGTGATGAATACGATATCCGAGACCGGTACATCCAATCTTTCGTGCAACATCTCAAAGACACGGGTGCTCGCCTGGGGTTACGGCCGCAGACGGACGAGGACCGGATCAACGCAGGAGACGCCGCCCCAAAGACACACACTCTGTCTACTTGGACGCCAGTCGAATACGATGCCTTTTTCCGTGCTGTTTCAGTGCACTCGAGATGGAGGCCCGATCTCATAGCTGCTTGCGTCCCGACGAGGTCTCGATGGGAGGTATGGATGTACTTGGAGGCGCTGGAGGAGGGTGCTGCGATGCTGGCAAACGACGAAGACGAAGACGTGAACATGCAAGACGACGAGTCTTCCTCTTACTCGGGCTCTGGTATGGACGAGGACGAGTACGTGTGTGAACCCGCGTTTGAGGTCAGCCAAGCTTGGATCGACATGGAAGAACGCATAGCTTCCTGGATCGTCGAGGAGGAGTGTCGTGCGTCGTTGGAGAACGGGGCTGTCGCGGATACAGAAGAAGTGGAGGACGAGCCACCAAAGAAGAGACGTGGGCGACCGCGCGGTGCTGGAAAGGGACGTGCTCAAAGTCAGGTCCGAGGTCAGACGGTGCCCCCGCCTCCTGATCGCCTTTCTTTATCACCTGAATCGACGTCGGTGTCTGCCGTACGGGAAGCGTTGATGGCCCGTTTAGAAGTCCCACATTTGCTGGTCTTGGACAACATGCTGAGGGAGGGGGAAGAAGCGATGAATACGAGGGACAAGAAACGAGAAGACTCTGTTCCGGATACGCCAAGTGAAGACGAAACGGTAACAACAGGCGTTTCCTGGTCCCCCTCTGACGCAGTGATCGACCCAGTGTTGTTAGCCATGTCCGGAGGTGCTGACGCTGTGACAGACCAGCCGGACGAAAATACGACTCGTGAAGCGTCCGCTGAAGTATTCCAACCCATGTTTTCACTCGATAATAACGTCGTATCGGACTCCGCATTGTTTTCCCCCCGTTCACGCCGTCGCCACCAAAAACGACTTTATATGCGCCGGAAAAGAGCATCGGAGAAAGGCGACGGTACAGTAGATACGAGGATGGAGAGACTTAAACCTGGCAAGAAAGTCAAATCGGAGCAAAGTACCCCTGCGCCACGATCCGATGTGTCTTCTGATGACGAAGTGGAGTCGACGTCCAAGACATGTAGGGGTTTGACGCTTCCGTACAAACTAAAGGCGCAGTTTGCCGAGATGGGCGTCGATGCGGCGTATCTTCGTAACGAAGGCATGGGCTTGCTAAACATGAGCGCGCTGGGGAGGCTGATGGGGTGCGTCGCGATTTTCCTGGGTCGAATTGCAACTTACACGAGCGCTCAGATTGTACGCTTCTCTCGAGCAAGGCGGGGAGGAAGCAATAGCAGAGTCTATCGACGCGGAAGTGATTCGGCATCTGCAGGCTGCCGTGGTGTTGTTCGTGACAGAGGTCATACACCGGGCGATCGTGTGGAGGGAGCGGGACATTAGACTGAAGCAACGGTGCCAGGCGTGGCGACACGGCAAACAGGTATGCTCAAAAGTTGGACGAGAAATACAGCCGCACACCCTCTTATAGATTACCATCCATGCTATCGAACACGCAGTAGAAGCCACTGGAGCACGCCACGCTAGCCACAAGGAGTATTTCAGGACGCTAGAAGCGCGCCACGGGTTCTCGACTGGGAGTGGAAAAACCCCCGGTGTCGATCCTGATGTGGGGAGGCCCTGGAGCGATCGGGGGGGCGGGGGCGAGCTGCTGTCGGATACGACGGACTCGGAGGGGCTGGCGGACGAGCTGGCGGACGAGGCGGCGGCGGATGGGCGGGACGTGGCGCAGAGCCGGGCGCACGAGGAGGATCTGTGGGGAGGATAGATTAGATATTACCTAATTTTCAAGGGTCCGTGCGTGGTTGAATTTGGGATGGAAGTAAATTAACAAGAGACTAGTTTGCAAGCTATCTGACAAATTGTCGCCTTTCGGTTTTTTTTCGTATTCCATTCTCCAGTTTGGCGAGTTTTGTTTCTGACGAGCGCCGTCCGCGCCGTTGTCGTCGTCGTCCTTGCCATTTCCCTTGTTCTCCACGTAAGCGCCCGCCTTCCCCGCCCCTTCCCCGCCGGATGACTGACGCCATCTTCTCGTCTCCAGGGCGTCTCTGATCTCGTCAATCTTGGTCTTGTCCTTAACCCTTTCCCAACGTTTTACCTCTATCTATAAACACAGCACTCTCTTCCCCTCTAGTCCCCCCTCTATATCTGCTTTTTGTGCGTGTTTTTTCTTCTTCGTTCCCCGTCCGCAGCACACACCACATTCGTTTGTCTCAACTTGAGAAGTGTCCAAAAAGGTTGCTGAGAAATAGCGCTTTTTACACTTCTGTACTCCTTCGCATTCCATATCTTGCCAGTCCACCCACACGCTCCCTACCTATCCTTCTAATTTCTGAGTCATTCTTTCTCTAACTTTACCCGTTCTCTGTTTCATTATTCGTTGAAACTTCTTTCGACGACTTTCCGCCGTTGTCCATCCCTCTCTCCATTCCATTTTCCCGCAATCGGATCCCTGTTTTCTCGCAAACACAATGGACGACTCTCAGACAACCTTTGCAACTCACTATCCTTTCGCGTTTGACCTCGACATGATGAAGGTCCGAGGTTTCACACTCTTGTTTCGTCTTCCTGACACGTCAACATGTCTTTATTTACAGAGGTCTATGGATTCCGTCGGTGGCCCGGATGCCAAAAAAGCTCGCTGGTCTCCCACTTCGTTCAATGGCGTAGCCGCTTCCAACGGTCTTGCATCGGTCGTTAATTCCGGCTCCAACTCTTCCAATCGCGACGCTTTCGCCAACTACGGATACGGTCCCCAAGCATCGATCTCCCAATCGTTTCAACCTACTTCTTCCCCCGCATTTACCCCCAACGCACTGTATTCTACCCCCTCGCTAAGCATCAACACCGCCGTAAACGGTCAGGGCATGCAAATGGGACAGATGAGCCCTCACACCGGGGTCGGATTTTCCCAGCAGCAGCAACAAGCACAACATGGGCAAGCGAATGGAGCAAGTCCGTACAGTACTGGCGGATTCGGTTATGGGATGCTGGGCATGGGCCTTCCGAGCGTTGGAATGTTGGGTGGGTTCCCGTATTCGACTCAGTCGGGCAACTTTGGTCAGGTGAGCATCAGTTGTCTGAAACGTCATGCGTTGCCGTGATTGCCGTGTGTCACGTTTGACAAACTTGCTTTCAGCAACCACGACTGCCTTCGCTGAACGTCAACATTCCACCTACACCTGGAGCTTATTCACCCGCCGCCCTTTCCGCCGTCATCGCTGGCACTCCAAATGCGACTGCGCGTACCGTTTACGTTGGAAACTTGCCTGCAACTGCATCTGTTGACGAACTCCTCAACCTCGTGCATTTTGGTCCCCTTGAATCTATCCGGGTTCTCCCCGAAAAGTCCTGCGTATTTCTCTCTTTCCTCGACGGCCAAATAGCCGCATCGTTCCATGCGGACGCAACGATAAAAAAGCTGTCATTACATGGTCAGGAGCTCAAAATAGGTTGGGGGAAACCGTCACCGGTCCCAGCGCAAGTTCAGCTCGCCATTCAACAGAGTAACGCAAGCAGAAATGTTTATCTGGGTGGGCTCGATGAAGGAATGACCGAGGAGATGTTGCGAGATGAACTCAGTAGATTCGGTCTGATCGATCAGGTCAAGATTGTGCGGGACAAGAACATCGGGTTTGTACATTTTTTGAGCATTTCCGTAGCCACGAAGGTGTGTGATGCGTATATAGGTTTCTTGATTTGGTCGACTGATGTATTTGTTATTTAGGTGGTGAACACCTTGCCGACGGAGCCAGCCTGGGCAGGCAAACGTGTCAACTATGGCAAAGACAGATGCGCCTACATTCCCAAATCCCAGCAAGCTGCAGCTCAGGCAGCTCAGGCGGCCGCTGCGCAGTCCCTCGTTCATTCGGCAGCCCTCACGCCCAACTCTGCTGCACCGTTTGGAGCGAATCCGTTCGGTAGTCCATTCTCTCCGTACGCGGCGTTCTCGCCTGATGGCATGGGCATGGCTACCGGCGCGGGGATGCAGGGTCTGAACCGAACAGTGTACATGGGGAACATCCACCCTGAGACAACGACAGAAGACCTGTGTAACGCTATCAGGGGAGGTGTATTGCAAAGTGTGCGGTACATGCAGGATAAGCATATTGCAGTGAGTGTTTGTTCTGTCTGAAGGATCGAGGATTCTGAGGATCATGCAACGCAGTTTGTTACATTTGTCGATCCAGCTGCTGCTTTCACGTTCTTCCAAGTGTCATCGTATCAAGGCCTCACTCTGAACAATCGACGCCTCAAGATTGGATGGGGCAAGAACTCGGGACCGCTTCCGCCTTCGCTCGCATTGGCTGTGCATTCAGGCGCTACTCGAAATGTGTATGTCGGTAACATTGAAGACTTTGAGCTGTTCAGCGAGGAGAAGCTCAAGAGAGACTTTGGGGAGTACGGCGATATTGAGCTTGTCAACTTCCTGAAAGAAAAGTCTGTGTTATCGATCCGGTAATCTACCGAAGCTGATTATCTTGGATTCCAGGAACTGCGCCTTCGTCAACTTCACGAACGTCTCCAACGCCATCAAAGCGATTGACGGTGTGAAAAACAAGCCGGATTACGCTAACCTTCGCATAGCGCATGGGAAGGATCGGTGTGCGAATCCGCCACGGTCAGGACCCCAGGGCGGGTCAAGACGCACAGCCAGCGGAAATACTGCAGGTGTGGCGGGTGTAATAAAGGATGAGATTGGCGAGGTAGTGCTCGAGGAAGAAGTCAGTGTGGTCGACGGCTTTGGTGAAGATCATGGTGTTGCTGGACCAGGTCCTGAAATCCCGGATGTGAAGGTCGAACTCGAGCATGAAGGCATTAATGGAGCAAACTAACTCCTTTGCACGAAGTTCTCCGTGGACAATATTTGCATTCCTCCTTGATACCCCATCTCTCGTCTATCATATGTGTCGCCCTATCGGTCTCTTGTCTCCTTCGCGGTCGTGATCCAACCACAAAACAGCCGAAAGCTTGTAAAGACGTCTAACCAAAAGAAGAGGAGAGAGTGGTTTGGCACCGGATTACCGTCTCCGTCGGATACCGCTCGTTTGGGCATCTAGACGCCAACCTTTACCCTCGAGGACCATACTCGATTTGGGACAGCCAAGTCCCTTATCTCGTGGCACCAGGGTACGGTGAGGTATCTGAGGAGACGTTCGATTTGGGCTATTGGTTGACTCTTTTCTTTATTCACTTTTGCTTTCGTGACTATCTATACTTGGGTTCGTACTTGCCGTTACATTATCCTCTTCTTTTCTCTTTTTCAATGTCATCAGTTTACACCTTTGATTCGGATTCCTGATTGACACATACCTTTTGGTGTTTGTACGACGTGTTTGTCTGGCGTACCCCGCATCTCACGTTCACTATAATCTGATACTTATGCTTCTCGTTATCGCTGTCCTCACGCTGCTGTCAGCCTGTCTGTTGCCCTGCTACGTGTAATACTCTAGCGTTAATCGAGTGTTGGTAGTATGTGTGCATATGTGTACGTGTTTGTTTCTAACGTGGTTTAGTCACTCATGTCTGGGTTTGAAATGAGGCAGTCGGGCTAGAAGTGCGCATGTTCGGCGGTTTCCTTTTTTGGACGCGTGATCCTCGACTTGGTGCAGGACCCTGCTCAGTTATTTAACAAGACCGCGATGGCATGTCCTCTCCAAAGCGCCCCCTCCCACTCGTCCAGACTTTATCAGTCTGTCCCTCGCTCCTTATTTTCTTTCTCTACAAAACATGCTAGCAAGCATGGACTTTGACAAGACTAGCTTTTCCGTAGACTGGTTCACGCCCACCGACGCCGCAAAGCGTCTTTCCTTCCCAAAATCCGCACGCATTAGCATAGACGACCTTGTTTCAGAATCGCCTGTGGGTCCCTCCTTTCTCTTTCCTTTGTCCGAGCTGACAATGTCTCAGTGGAGCATTTGTTTCAGTTCCCTCGACGAAGTCCCACAGGCCCATGCATACCCTATTGTCCATACCCCTTCTTATGACACGGTGTCTGGCCGGACCAACAACGCTCCTTCCCCGTTCGCCCCGCCCGCCCTTACTCCGACCGCGATGTGTGCCAGTCCTGCAGACGATTGGCGTGCGCGTGCGAGCTCTGGCCTCCTCTCCATTGCGAACGACTGTGCTTCTTGCGGCGTGGACGTGGACGTGACCTGCCTGGACGGTCTGGACGAGTACCTCCTCCTCTCGCCCATGGAGTGCCTTATCGAGCAGTGCTGGGAGACCGCTGTGTACGAAGAGGTCCTCGCACCCGTTCCCATCGTGCACACTCAGCCGACCCAGACGCGGAACCTGGGGCGTTCCTTCAAATGTAACTATGAACAAGCCCTTCCCATCTCCCCTGCCAAGGCGCATCCGGGCGGCTTTGAGCGCACTCGGCCCTTGGCTGCAAAAATATCGCTACCGCTCGAAAAAGTGCGTACGTCTCCCGTGGCATATCGTGCGTGCGCTGACGAGAACGTCCAGTTTCCTCATTTTCTGTCGACGCCCTCGTTTGAACCGTATGATACGTCGCTGGCCTATCGAGAAAAATCCGATGCGGGGATCGATATCCTATACCCCGATCCTGAAGCGGACCCAATACATTTTCCTTCTCAGGGTATGAACACTCCACGGCATTCCAAGAAGCGAGATTTAATTCTCACGTCGCCCTCTGCCGAATCGTTCTCGCCATTACGACCCTCGAAACCAAGCCTTGAGTCGTCCAAATCAAGCCATACGCTTCGCGTTCTCTCCGATGCATACTCGTCGTTGACGCGCCAGAGAAAGAAGTATCCTCACTAAACCATACATATCCCGGAAATTGTCGGGTTGGCGCAATTGTCGCTTGTTTATATCGTACCCTATGGGCCACGAGCCGTTTTACCTCGGTTGCATGTACGCTCTCTGATCTTCGCTTACAGGAGGTGAGGTTCTATATACTTGTACGTACGATGTTTAGTTATATTCCCGTATCGCAAGGACTGTGGGATGTGTCGAAGGTTAGCGCTATTAGTTAGATAGTGAGTCGGTTACCACGTCAGTTCATCAAGTAGGCTTTGACCATTTTCTGCGAGCTTGAGAGAACGGAGTACCATTCGGTGCCTCTAATGAAGAATTGCCGACGGCCGTGCGAGCAATTTTTTTTTTAATGCACACGTCAGGAAGCGAGTTGTCGCCATCACCATGTCGTGAATGTCGTACTGTTCATTGACGTATGACAGACGAATCAATCAGTGTGGCCGACGCGTAACAGGTGAGGACGTCGGGAAAAAAAAAACCTATAGGGCGCGTCGTCGCGAACCCGTTTACGACACGCACACGCGCTGATTGGACATGCGACGGGGAGGGCGGGTAACCAAGAGCGCCACGTTTTGTCTACATATTCCATTCTTCTGCAGGTGGCGAAGACGGGGCTCGACCATGGCAAGAGCACGATGCGGAATCCCTTTCGAAGCCTCACGTCAGTGTGCATTGTTTCATTTTCATTTTATTTTTCGTGAAAACGTTGGTCCGTGTCCCTATCACGAGCGGTGTGTTTCAGAGGTATCGTTTGGCAGATGCCGTCTAATGGGCGGACCTCTCGAAGTACGACTTACTGTAGATACATTGGGCGCACTGATCCGAGCTCCGTTGGAAAGAAAGACCCGCCGGGCGGCCGCACGCCGGATCATATCAACGAAGGGAATGGATACCAAAAAGGCACCCAGGAAAAAGTGTGGGCATTCCACAAAAGTAGATATGCAAAGCTGCACCGCACCGTCGCACGGTTCGAAGAGAACGTACCGAAAGTGTGCTCCCTCGCTCGCTCTCTGCAGGGGTGGGTTGGGTTAGACCCTTTTTCGCACGTAACGCTGGGCTAGAAGAACATGGCGCGAAAAAGCCTAAACTCGTTGCCTAATCGATGCGCGCCCGCGCGCGTGCGTCCGTTGGACGTGCGTTTCGGAACTAATATTGGGTGCTCTGGGTGAGACCGCCAGGGATAGTTCGAAGCAGGGTTTCGAAGAAGTAAGATGGTCGATAGGCTACGCCTCGCTCAGTTATGTAAAGCGTCTTTTGCGCCGTAGTCGACGATCTAAAAAAAAGTGAGACAGCGTCGCGTCGATCTACATACGTGTAGTATCAGTGATAAGCAGAAAAGTGATACGATAGTGATATAGATAGAGGTGTTTGTGGGTCCACCGACGCGCAGCCGAACGAACAAGCGGTTTCTGGGGATCAATAGGCATTTGATCGGTTTAGACGCAATGAAAAAAAAAAAAAGTTTAATACTACCTGCGGCGCCGAGGTGGAGCTCGACCGAAAAGTCCGTTCAAACTCTCTGGCCTCCGTATCTGAGGCCCTGCCGCCCCTAGTCCTGAGCGGCGACGAGGGGGGGCGGAATTTTGCGGCGAAGGCAAGTTGCTAAGACTAGACTGGTTTAGATGATTCCTAACGTGTTAATATCTCTCGTCTTATATGTCCTAGTGATACTTTGCTTCAACGTGCTCGCCATCAATGATGTACAACGCTATCCAAAAGATCTCCGAGATTCCATCCGTCGTGCCTATAGATCGGTTTTACGCTTCCCCCGCCATCTTCAAGAGAAACCTTGACTCTGTGTCGCGTTCCGCGCCAGCTCTGGCGATCGTGTCGTTTTTGTCGCAAGGGAACAGATTCTCTTCTTCGCCGTTTTCGTCTTCTGTCGCCACGATCAAGTACATGGTCGCTCTGGCAGGCACGTTCGTCTCGTTGTCTGGACGGACGATGGAGTACGACATACCGGTTGGGATCCAGACCAAACGACTTGCATGCTCCGGCAAGCACTTTGGCCACTTTGGTCGTGCTCTTCGTCGTAAATTTAGATTCCTGTTTTGATGGGCGGTGTGCGACACGGATCATGAGCTTTTGGTTTGCGTTAGACTCGATTTGGGTTTGCGTCCATTGGTCGTCAGGTTGTGACTCTACATACGGGAGCATGTGATGCATTCCGTCAGTACGATTCAGTAGGGCGGCATCACTGACGTACGAGGC
Source organism: Austroboletus niveus (assembly GCA_038090255.1). Taxonomy (NCBI): domain Eukaryota; kingdom Fungi; phylum Basidiomycota; class Agaricomycetes; order Boletales; family Boletaceae; genus Austroboletus; species Austroboletus niveus. The sequence goes on from JBBPMJ010000142.1 coordinate 45,325, forward strand.
TGTGAGTCTGCCCCAGTGTCTAGGCGGCTTCGACTCCCACTGTCGAGCTTCTCTTGTTTTATTGATTTGCCTACAGGTTACGTCGAAGTTGGAGTAGGTGAGAACAGTCCAAAGCGTAGGCCTGTCGTAACTCACTCGGTTGGTGGAGCGAGTCGACAGGTTGCGCGTCCACCTGGGAACGAGAGTCTTTGTTGATTATAACATCAGGAGAGTGACGTAGACAACGGCATAACTGCTCACTTGGCTGGGTTGGTCTCGGTGGCGAGGCGGTAGGACGAGCCTCGGGCTGGGACGTCGCTGACGCTCTGCGGTCTTGCTCTGATTCATCCTCGTTCTCGTCTTCGTTTGTCACGTGGCGGCGTTTTATTCGTGACCTTTGACTCAGAGGGAGTATCACGCTCACTTCTTCTTCCGAGTTTCCTCCAGGCGTAGAAGCAGTTTCGTGACTGTTCCCATGGTCTGACGGGGCACGTTCCTCCTCTCGCACCGTCTCGCTTGTCAGGACGTCATTTTTGTCGGTGTGTTCGTGGTCTGACTGTTCGTGGTCACTCGTGTCGGTGTCCGAGGCCTTCTTTCGCTTTGTACCCAACTTTGGCTCGTTCTCTTTCTTTTCGTGTGCAATCTGTTGCTCCCCGTGCGAAACAGCTGAGCTACTTTGAACTATGAATACGCTCGATCGAGGAATACGGACGGACCTCGAGCTGGTCGAACCTTTACATTCTTTGCGCCACAGACCTCGACGGAGAGGCAGCCAATGTAAGGACTCAACCCTGCCCAGGCAGCTTCTGTGATTCTCGCTGGCGATCCATCACACAAATTTGCGCAGGAAGAGTAGAACGCGACGTCGACGTCGCCGAGTTTGAATTCGGATTTGACGACTTGTTCTAGGGACTAGGATGTGGTCAAGCGATGCCTGGGAATAAGGCGACCGAGATCGCACCTTGAACGTGCCTGGGACGTCGATGTAGATGCTCTCGTCGGCGTGTTTGACGACGAGGAGGTCTAGCTTTCGGACTGGAGGACTGAGAGACCAATCCGTGCAAGAGTGGGGCATCGTGGACTGTGGTCGTGTCGGATCGGGCGTCAGTCACGTGTGGCCGGCAAAGTCTCGAGCGACGCCGCTCAACGCCCGCTCATCGACAGCGACGTTCGGCGGGAGAGTAGGAGTTGATTATGTAATGACATATGACCTTTCATTCGATCAATGGCTCTCAAAGACGGGGAGATAATGTACTTCATGAGCGTCGGCGTCGCACAGAACCAAATTCCCGACCAGAGCTTCGAGGTTCGTCCGCTTTCTCCGCAGAATGTCTCGTGTTCATGCCTCGCAAGGAATTTCGCATCCGAGACTATCTCAAGGCATACCAATCCACCGGAAAACCCCCTCGGCCGTGTCCTCAGTCTCCCGACACGCCCACCGCACGCGCTGCACTCGGCCTACCCCCTCTCTTCGTCCCCGCAGCCATACCCGTCCACGCCGACTCCCTCTCGACCGCCAACAGCATCAGCGACGCTCCCGTCACGCTCCCCGCCAACCTGCCCGCCAACCACGAATTCCAATCGACAAGGGCCACCGCCGGAGAACATTTCGAAAGTATCTCTGCTCAGACTCTCTATGCTCACTTTTCACACCAGGTTGGTCCACCGGTCTCTCCTTTCGTCGTAACTCTGTCTATCATATTTCTCGTCGAGCTAAACATCCTCGTCTTTTCTCTCGTCGTCGCCCGTTTCCATAGCTGATCATGTACGTCGATCGTGGCAGGAACTCCGATATCATGCCTATCTGTCCGGGAATAAGACGCCCCCAGCACTACCGACGACCAACACCATGGAGAGCGCAACGCCACAGTCCGTCTACCCGTTCTACGCCAACGACGGCCGGACGACCGCGTACATGACGTCCACAGCCGTACCCGGCACCCCAGATTACCTCATGACCATCGTCGCGTCACCCAAGTTTGAGAAACACTCGTTCGAGGTGCGCGCCACGAGGCGCGGGAGCTTGTCCCTTGCTCGCGCGCGTTCGTTGCATGTTTTTCCCCCGGCGTACGGCTGACTGTTCGATTCTAGGAACTTCGAATAGCGTACCTATCGACTGGAAAGGAGGTCGGGTCGTCCGAGATACCCACCCGCGGCACGTTACCCGCACAACCTGCGCCGACGTTATTTGGACGCCCACGAGGCGACGCATTTTCGTCCAGCTCGCTCAAGCTCTTTTGAGCCTTTTGTTTTCGCACGTCTCGATCTACGCACTGCTCCTTCCATGTCCCGCTATCTTGCAAAAAAAAAAACGATAATAACCATCGAAAAAAGATTTGCATACTATCATCTATACACGTTGGATGACGTTTCGCCCTCGTCGTACATTTGCAACTCGTCGCCCTCTAAGGAAGGCTCAACACGATGTCCATGAACCCATCGTAGTCGATCTGGATCCACCCGTCACTGTTGGTGTCGTGACGCTTGAACGACTCGGTGATCTGCTTGACGACGACGCACGCGCGCACGAACCGGTCAAACGTGATGCCCGGACGCGTTCCAGCAGAGTACGTGACGGGCGACGCGTACTTGATCTCGATCAGCTCGATCAGCCGAGGCGTGAGTCGATACCTGACCCGACGTCGTCATACAAGAAAACGAGACGGGAAAAAAAAAAAAAAGGACGCGCGTACCCGAACTGAGCGAGCGCATCTCGCAGCTCACCGCCTTCGATCGACCCAGAACGGTCCCGGTCGAAATGTCGAAACAAGTTTAGCCAGTCCTGTTCAGAGCGGTTCCGTTTCGGCGCGCCTCGAGTTCTGGGAGCGCCTCTCACCTTGATGTACCACCAGATGCCCGAGAACTGACGGAGCGTTCAGCCTTCCCGTTCGAAAGCCAGATCCAGGTCGACGCACCTGCTTGAACCCGATCGTTCCCTGTCGAGTCGTGTCCTGTCGACGCAATGGGTCAGCGACACGCTACGCACTCGACTTGCATGATCCCACACGCACGAAGAGCTGCATGAGCATCTTGATCGTATCCAAATCAAACGCTAGAGAAAAGAACCCCGCCGTCGATCGCGTTCTCGAAAAAAAAAACAAGAGAGACGTACGCGCCCAGTCGCCATTGTCCAACGCCCGTTCTGCCCCACACGCACGCCAACGAAAATACGTCAGATCGACATCTCTCCGCGATCGACGAGGGGCGATCCACGCCGATCTCCAACGATCGTGAGCACGGAACGCGACTCACGAAGTTCGACGATGGTCATCTCCCCCGATCGGTCCACGTTCACGTTGTGAAACCAGCTCCACAGTCTGTCCCTCAATAGTGAGTATGGGAGCAAGGGCGGGGGAAAGAACGACGAACTGGGGGTCCGCGTCGGGAGGAGGAGAGAGCACGGTGGGCGGGTAGCCCGTAGACGGTACCGGGCTCACGTATCCCCCAGTGACCGGCGGAGGCGGGGCGTAGATGGAGGTGGGCGGGGGACCATACTGTTCGCGGTCAGCGTACAGAGGCGGCCGATATGGGAGGGACTCACGCCTGCGTAAGACATGTCTCGTTTAGCAGTGGAAAAGGGAAACGAAGACGACGACGACGATAAGCGCTCGGTCGATCGAAAACGGGCATCATGTAACGATCCCGATAACAGAAAAAAAAACAAGTAGATCTGAATAACTATCCTAATAATGTTACAGGTATCCTCCGTGGTGACCCCCCCCCCATCGACAATAGGAAAGTCTAGATGTGTGTGTGCGCATGCGTGCAAAGAAAACGAGAGTGAAGATAGCCTGACGCACGCCTTCAGGCGCTGGCCGCAATCACAGGCGGCAAATCCACAGCCCTCTTCTTCGGACCACTGTTCCCGCTTCCACCACCTATCCCCTTGACACCTCTCCGTCCCCCATCCTCCCCAGGCGTGCCATCCGCATCGAACGGCACCGTCAAAGGCTCCATCGACACGTCTTCCGGCTTGAGCGTCAACATTCCAGACGGTAACGAGAACGGACCACCGCCCATGTCCTTGGGTGCAGCCGCTTTGGCCTTCTTCTTCGCAGTGCCTGTCGATGGCCCATTCTTCATGACCTGCCCGATAGGCCCCACTTTGGTTTGAGCAATGGGTAATGGGTCGTCCGCAAGGGTCAATAACGGTTGTACAGGTAGGGGACCAGTCGTATTCGTTGGTTCCGAACCTGGCGATGGTACACCAAGCGAAGAGGGGACAAGCGGCATACCAAAGAGAGGCGCAGGCGCAGGCACCGGGGGTGCCAACATGGCCAATCGCTCGTGATAGTATGGTTTGAGCAGCCCGATCTGGTCTTCCACGGTCTTGGAGGTGAGTAGGATGAATTCCGGTGGCGGGGGATAGGGTGGTGGCGGTTCCGTTGGCTTTGCCCTATAGCGTACATTCACCAGCAAGCTCAAATCGAATGATGAAAACGCACTTTGTCACGTCGGATCCACTGCTCCGTTTTCCCTTCAACAGTCTCTTGGGCACACTCAAGTTGGAGAGACCGAATTCCGCTGCAATGCCCAACTCTCTCAATCCAAGGAAGTCCTCATCGAACGCTTCCGAGAATCCATTCAATCCCATTGCGAATGGCGTCTCCGATTCCTCGTCCTCTGAGCCCGCCCCAAAGAGCGCGTCGTCGTCGAGAACGTCAACAGAAGTCGCCTCACGGTATGCATTAACAAGTTTCTTCTCGAGATCAGCTAGGCGCGAGCCGTGTCGTATCACATCGTCCTTGATGTACCGTTCAAGGTCTTGAATCTTCGTAATTCCGGATTCGAAAAGGGTATGCAAGGTGATTTCCTACGGTATCAGTGTTAGAATGTGCATGCATTGTCAAATACACGATACCGAAGATGGAACGAGCATCTCACCTCAGGTGTCATAGTCCTGGCGTACTTGTCACAGAGGAACCTAAGCGTCCGACCAACATTCAAAAGAAACTCGGCCGTAACGCCCGTCAAAACATCGAGTGCCGAAGCAGAAGCGCCTTTTACAAAAGCTCGTTTTCAGTTTGAGTCGCAAAAATTCACTGCAGGCGCTCACCTTGAAATCCAGCATGCTCCAGCACCTTCCCATCCATCCACCCCAAGCAATGAACCGCTTGTTCACCTCCTAGCTCGACACCACTCTCAATGTCACCACCCTTGAGCCCCACCAGCGCTCTCCACGGTCGCTCATCAACGAACTCGTCCATGGGGTCATCTTCACCCGTTTCTGGCGGTTCGTCAATCCCAACCCCACCACCGTCTTCCGAGTTGAGGTTCAGTGCCGCAAACTTGGCGTGTGTTCTCCGGACGTGCTTCAGCGTTTTGATATTAGAGTTCATTAAACCGAGGAGCGTATTAGGCTGGGCAACAGGGACTTGAAGCCTTTTCTTTAGACGTTTTCGTTTTGATGGTTTCGACGGACTTGACTCGGCCTTGGCATGAGGAGGTGGGTGCCGCGAAGAAAATTTGGATGGAAACTGTACGAGCGAAGGAAGACCATTGGCGAACAATGCATCGCACTGAGCGGCAGACCACCAGAGCTCAGTGGCATTTCTATACTTTTCTCTCGTAGCGCTTTCGTCGTCCGAGTCGGGGGGAGTGAGCCGTGCACGTTTCCGAGGACGATTGCGGATACCATTACTGAACAGTCCAAGGAAGCGTTTTGGCGTTTCGGTCTGGAATCAGTGATGAAAATGGACACTCACAGTAACCTGCGTTTCGTTCCCGCGTCATTCTCTAACCTCCCACCCATCACTTGCTCATCCTCGCTCTCGCTTTCCCACTCGGGTGCCACGACATAGCTGCGTAACCTCTCGATAACACCCTGATCTGAATGGCCGTTTGCATGAGCAAGCGTAGACGGACCAGGCTCGCCGAGTCCTTCCAGCTCCATATCCAGGGATCGAAAAGCAGCCATTCCTTCGGGGGTACGTACAAGTGCAGGCGTATCACCAAATGGCACATCCATGCTCATTTTCCTCATGGGAATGCTCGGGGTAGGTCGTTTTCCGTTAATCGAAGACGGCCGAGGTATTTGAATAGCGTGTGGAAGAGACTGTGAAGCAGAGGATGGTCTGATACGGTCATGTGATGAATATCCGTTGATCTTTGGTCGCGCGACAGGTCGAGGAGGAGGTGACGAAGAGAAATCAAGGGGTATAGCAGGATCGACGCGGTCTTTGCGGTCCGTAATATTCGTGAGGAGCCCTTCAGCCTTCTTCTTCAAGCGTATCGCGCATTGTCGGAGGGGGTGATCCTGTCGGAGAACATGGACGGTAAGAGAACGACGCAGATTTAAAGTGGTGAAAGGAATTAGAAACGATTGACGAACTTACCTCGGTCGCGTTATATGTGAAGCAATTCGACCAGATGAGGTCGAGGTCGTCCTTGAACTCGCGCTTGGATTTGTATTGCTTCGCCTTTACCTTCTTAAGCATTGATTGTAAATCCATAGGATTGGATATCACTGAAGGCGAACAGAAAGCGGGAGCTATCGTAAGAGTATGTTACAGGAAGTAAGATCCCACTCGCACCGTCATAGTAATCTGGAACGTCCGATTTGGCTACTGGCTTAAGGAACGCTTCGGGATCATGGTTATCCTTGTTACAAGCATCAGGAGATGTCTTGAACATCGGAATGGTGGGTCACACGCACCATGGTGACTGTTCGAAGGTCGAGTAGCAGCCCCTCCAGCGATTCGTAGAATGGCTCAGAAACCTTGTTGTCGTACCCCTGGCGCTGAAAGAAACGTCAGGTCACTGCGGGGAATGGATCCGGTGACGCATACCCTGACATCCTTGACTGTATTTAGTAGCAGTTTCAGGTCAGGAGTGGCCTGGACGTGACTCTCTGTCAGTGTCCGGAGTAGGTTCTAAGACGCAGAGTATGGTGAGCGGAGGGTACTCGGAGCGATGATACACCACTCACGTTCATGGTCGCTGAACGCGCTTAGCGCGACGTGAGTTCAGTGACGCCTGTGTGGGGCGAGCGGGACGAGGTGCCTAATTCAATCTCCGCCCGTAATCAAGTTTGTGGACAAAGCCAACATTTGAGTCCGCATTTGACAAAACAACTTGGGTCGGTTCCGCTTTGCTACGCCGAGGCCAAACCTAGGCTTTCGTTCTGAAATCCTACCGAGCAAAACGATATCCGATTTCGGGCGATGTTCGCGCTAGAAAATGACAGGCATAACCATACGTCTTGGATTGGAGGAAAGACCATGAGTTCTTGGGTCGTCCGCCTGAAAAACAGCCAAAGCTTGATCCGGGCGAAACGTTTCGTGTCTAACTACTACGCATTAGACTTCTGGCAGTCGACGCCGTTTTTGAATGCAGATGTAAACATGTCTATCCTCGAATCTCGAATCTCGAGTGACGTAGTACATGAAGTGCTCTATTTTGTGTAGCAAGCGCAAATCCAAGAGTCGGACGTACGTACGTATTCCATTTTGGCAGAGCGACACCAGCCAAGTTGGATTGTACAACTGACCTGGGTTCTCGGGCCGCACCGGTAACCGGACCAAACCGGACCGCAGGAGTGTATAAGAAAGCAGAGGTAGAACTTTACTCGTTCGCTTTAGAAATGTCGCTGCAGAAAGTGATTCGTCTCAACACCGGTGTGACTATCCCCCAGATTGGTCTCGGGACATGGCAGTCCAAGCCAAATGAGGTCGAGAATGCGGTATGGCGTTGGCGTCTTATCTTCAACGGTGATCTCCCTGATCAAGGAGTCTAGGTCGAGATCGCTGTCCGAAACGGTTATCGTCACCTTGACCTGGCCAGGATATACGAAAACCAGGACGAGGTTGGACGTGCACTCAAGAAAGTCATTCCTTCCATCGTCACCCGCGAGGAGCTTTTCATCACTTCCAAACTCTGGAATTCAGCTCGCCTGCCTTACCTTGCCGAGGCTGAGCTCGAGGATACTCTTGCGCAACTCGATCTCGAGTACCTTGACCTCTACCGTGTGTACTATAGCACGTATAGCCACCTGTTGCTGACGAGCTCCGCCTAGTCGTTCACTGGCCGGTCGCATTTGCGCAGGGAAAGGACCTCAATCCTGTTGATAAATCTACCGGCAACATTGAACTCGACACCAAAGTATCCCTTGTTGACACCTGGAGGGCCATGATCAAACTGCGCGAAACTGGAAAGGTAGCATGTATGCGCACTTTTGTCTGCATATATGCTCATTTCTCGACCAGGTCAAGGCAATCGGTGTCTCAAACTTTACCATTGATCACATCCAAGGTATCATTGATGCCACGGGTGTTGTTCCGGTACGATCTCTCTCGGTGCTCTTCCGCCGCCCCGTTGTTTATCTCGTCGCGTCCCTTAGGCTGTGAACCAAATCGAAGCCCACCCTCTTCTGCCGCAGGATGATCTCGTTGCATACTGCAAGACGAAGAACATCCACCTGACGGCATACAGCCCTCTCGGCAACAATAGTACGACGTCTGTTCTAGTCGTGTTCTTTCTTGTTGACGTCGTCGTCAGCGGTCGGTATTCCTATGCTGACAGAGCACTCCGTCGTCCGATCGGTCGCCGATAGGCTCGGTGCCACCCCTGCGCAAGTGTTGATCGCCTGGGGTGCCCACCGCGGGTATTCTGTCATTCCCAAGAGCGTGAACGAGGGTACGGCTGGATGTCGTGTTTGGGAGGGTTGGGACTAACGCTGTGTCAGGTCGGATCGTCTCCAACTTTAAGCAAGTGGAGTTGAGCGAGGAGGACTATGAAAAGGTGACGGCGATCGGGCGGAACAACAGGAGACGGTGAGCAGTTGTCTGCTTGCCTCGTGGTGTCCTCGCTGAGCGTGGATGCAGGTACAACACGCCGGTGACGTTCAAGCCCAAGTGGGACATTGGCCTGTTTGGGGAGGAGATTGAGAAGGGGGCGGCGACGAGTGTCCAGGTTGCTTAGAGAGTGAAACGTACAGTTGGAGTATGTGAGTTTCAGTAATAAAAAGGCAATAGGGGGGAAAATACATGTCTTGGTCGTGCCGCGGTGCCAGCGAAGACGAGATGTCGGTCCGCCAAGCATTGTAGTCGTGCCTTGCCATCTCTGTCCATATTTATCTGCCCCGTTCCCGTTCCCCGCCCCCTCTCTGACTCCCTCCTCCAATGCCTGGCGGCTCTCCCGCTTCCTTCCTTCTCTGGTCCATCCTCTCCACCCTGGTCAGTCTCTCCCTCTCCCTCTCCCTCTCCCTCCCCCGAGCCTCATGTTCCCCCAGTTCTTCTCCTTCCACCTCTTTTACCTCTGGAGCTACGACAAGTTTCAGTGTCTCAGATGGGGCTACTTTGGCAGGCAGCCCGGTGCATTCAAGCGTTTCATGAGCGTCCGTCTCTCCGCTCTCCGCCTGCTTTCGCTGCTCATTCTCCCTAGTACACCTACTTGGCCACCCTCTCCTGTCTCGTCTGCTTCAGTGTCGCCTTCACCGTGATCAAGTTCCAGGAAGGTGCGCTTGCTCCCCGCCGCCCTCGACACGCTTCCTCACTCTCTCCAGGGTACCTCACCCTTCCAGACGACCGATGTGAGACGGGTCTGTCACGCGTTTCTTCCAACGTTCCGTTGATCGTCCCACCCAGTAACACCCGTTCCACTCGAATATTATTCCGCTCAAAACAAAAAATGGGTCCTCCCACTCATACTCGTCGTCAGCGTGGCTTGGGGTTGCGAACTGTCAGTCCCTGGTCACCTTCTTCTTTCCTTCATCTAAACATGTCCTCACTTGCAGGGTCACTCATCTCGAAGGCAAGCCCTCTGTCGTAATTGTCGCCTTCGCGCGTCGCTGATTCTTATTTCCATCCTAGAATTCACCTTCTGGCTATTTCTCCAAAATCAAGGCCCTACCGCGCGGTCGTGGTTCGATAGCTGCGAATTCAGTTTGTGGCGTTGGGGTACTCTCGATTGTTTTACCTCGTAACTCCCATCCGTCCACTGACGCCCGGCGCCAGGAACACTATTCGCCTTGATTGGAATGCCCCTCACGACCTTCATCTCCCGGAGACAACTCGACTTGGTAACTACGACGAGACTTCTCCTTGGCGACTTGCAGACGCTCATACATCCCTGCAGTGTCTCGCATGGACGTTTCTCGTCGGTTCCTCGGCATCCACAGTGACAACGTTGGCCTTCCTCTACGTACTCTCCCGATTTCCTGCATTCATTCGACACGTCAAGGACGACGGCGCAGCTCCAAACGTTGTCCTTCGTCTTGTATTTTTCTACCAGCTCAACGTGAGTGTCTCATCTTGACCGATTCTCGATCGGTCAACTGACTTGATCTAGATTGGACGTATCGTCTATCGCTTCTTGTTTTCTGTTCCGCTGTTTGTACTATCTTTAGATGGTGTATATGGGAGTCACCCGATAAACGAGAGCACGTGAGTGTTTGCGGCCATACATCTCCGTGAACAATTGCTAACTATTCGGCCAGCTTTTGGGCGGGTAAGTATGACTGCTCGTCCAGATAGCAGAGTCGGTCATGTTCATTTCCGGCTAGATTTTTTGTTGATGGTTGGCGCAATCGGTGCATTCGTTTCATCTGCAATAACGCTACTTGTACGTCGTTTCATCATACATGTCGATTATGGAAGCGTCACCTTTCGCAGATTTTTTTCCCTCGTTCCCTGACGCAAGAACTCGGGTACACTGTCGTCGCGTCGAAATCACTCACAACAGCGTCCATCGACCCAAACAGACCGCCTGTGACACCAAGCTCTCCAAAGGACCATGTCATGCCCATATGTCGACCCTCGTCGGTTCAACCATCAACTGATTCAGGTCATGATGCATCACCCGAGTACGAATCGGAGGACCAGCCGAACGCCACTCAGGCCAATTCGCTCGAAAACAATATCCGAATGCAGGCATGGCGAACGCAGGATGTTGAAACGCCAAGCTCAGAGTCATACGTCTTCGATCGACGTTCTCGAAGTCTTGTACGGTCACGCGAGGAGGGACAAGGAACGACGCTACATCCCTATGTGAGGCACTTTTTTTTCTGGTCATGATCTCCGTGCTCATCGTCGGTTTTCCCAAAAAGGTCCGTGTATTCCGATCACCAATAGGTGGGAACATGCGGCTATCTTTGTCCCTGGCTGCCCTGAACTACTTACAGATATATCCGACGTGGAAGCACTGGACTATTTGCACGAACGATGACCCTCTACCTCCCTGCGGCTCTTGCACAGCGTGATGATACAGTCGAAACCAAGCTGCGACGACTCGGAATAGCGAAAACACCGGTGCTTGACGTCGCCTCCTTTCCCGTTTTGTCCCGTCTCCAGGCGGGACTATTTTTCCGGCCTCTTGATTATTTCACATTCTTCTTCACGCACTGATCAGACCCACTCACGCTCCAGAATCTATTTAAATTTCACTCGACGCATATAATGGTTTATTGTATGTATCATAGTCCCACTGCTCGCCTAGCTACCCATACCATCCTTTGAACTACTTGGCAATATCTAGCCACTACCACACCCCACACATGACATGGACGCTGACTGACTCGGCTTTCCCTCTTATTATTACTATCATACCCTCTATCTTATGAAATGTTACCCCGGCATCGATATCAAATAGAGCGCATTCGGACGTCCGCACTCGTGGAGCTGTAATCTGGGCGTCGATCCGTTTCGCCTTCTGTCTTCCCATTCTGCGTGAACGATCGCAAGCAAGACATGTGATCTCTTCTGCCAAGACGGTCCAGGGGAACACTGTTACACGGATGTCGATGCACACAAACTCTCCGGGTCGGTGGCGACAAGAAAATGGAGAGCCGGTTTATGTAACGAGCAGATGGAATCTCGGAGAACATCCAAGGTTGATCGGCTGGGTCGGGCTGACATGCAAAACGATCAGATCGCACCGTGTTCCGAGTAGTCGGAGAGAGCACGTCTCGCGTTGCTCTTGCGATCGACAGGAAAGAAGAAACGTCGAAACGTCGAAACGTACTGCGCACTGGTGGCGTCCGTCCGAGCCATCGGACGGAACGATTCTGAGGGCCGACGTACGACTTTTTAGAGACGGATCGAGGGTCTGGGCTCTGTGGTATGTAACCATGACGCGTACTACCACGTGACGATGTGCCAACATGGAATCTCAACGATCCGAATCTCGGTGTGGGACGAGCCAGAAAAAATTTAAGGCTGCAGAGATATATCCCCAAGCCCCCCTTCGTCGTCCGGAATTCGTGTTGATCCACGGAACTAGGTATATACATGGGGAATCTTTTTCGTGCCCACTGCCCAGCAAGTCTCTGCCAGGTCTGGCGTATCAAGGCCGTTTCCATGATGCGTCGTTCCGCTTTGGTTTCGTCCAGGGCAAGCGCTGCTAAATCACCGACGACGACGTCAAGTGACGTCTGCGACATATACATATACGGCCATCGTTACCGTATCTCAAGTCGTGACGGGCGCAAGAGAGTGCAACCAAGACACGCAAGATAAAGAAGAAAAAAAAATAGTCGACTTCCGATCCCGAGTGGCAGAAAAAAAAAATTGCAGAAAAACAGCGGGCCGACGCATGACCATGTCCGTTTTCGTATGTCCGAGGACGTCGATCCGAACGCGCCTGAGTCTAGAAATCACTTTAGAAACGTCGTGACTTTTTTTTTTCGACGACGACGAAGATCGGTCGCCGACGTCATTTTATTTTCATGGATGCGTCGAGGACTGCACACCGAAGAAATGCCGACCCCTCCGTGCATGGCTCGGTCAGACATCGTAATCGGGTACGCGCAATTCCTTTTCGCAAACGACAGTTCCTCTCCCCACCGTTCTGCCGAGTTGGGGTTGGCCGTCTATCGCGTCGAGTTCGACCGCGCGACGGCTAAACACCTAAACGATAAGATGGGCGGTGATCGGTACTATGTCGAACCTGATCCTCGTCACGGACCTTGCTCGCTCGGCGTTTGATCGTTGCGGGGAAGTACGGGTCGGGCCGCTATGAAGCCCAAGCGTCCCTGAAGCCGTTCTCGTCCCTTTCATTTACTGACTGATCCACTTTTACGCCCTGTGCCTTTCGAGAAAAAGCCGGGCCTTCTCGCCCCGAATGTTGGTCGTCGACGTACTTGCTTCTTCGGACGTTGGATCCTTGGACGTTCGTGCAGATGACGTCAGGTATGCGTCGTCGTTCGACCGTAAGCCCTCCAGGAAGCGTATACGCACGCCAGCGCGGTCGGAAGCACGGCCAGGTCTGAGCCCTGACCGGGATGAAACTTGAACTTTTCCAAGGGGGGAAATTGTGTGGAGCCGACACGGCGACTTGGTACGGGATAAAAAGTTTATCCTGGAGGTAAAGAAGAAAAGGAAACTTGGCACGAGGGAAGCCTTCAAGGGGGAGGGGGAAGTATCACCCCGGGAAACGGTCCAAATTTAGAGAAGATGAGCAGCTGAGTTCGTCCGTGAGCTGAAACTCGAGCGCCACGTGAACGGCAAAGAGATTGAACAAAGTCAGGGGTCAGAACGTCTGATTGACCTTTTCAGTCAGGATCTGGCGGGCCCCGCTGCGGCTGGGCAGTGGAACAGTGATTTGAACCCACTCCGCAGTCCTCGTATCGACTCGAATTGGGAACTTGATTGTTCCTCGTCACCCACATCAAAGCAGTGAAACAAAAGCAGGGTCTATCAGGACTCAATGAAAGGTCCTAGGTTGCCCTAAGGTTACTCGCAAAGACAATGAATAAACTGAAAGTAAGGAGCTCCTACGATGAGCATGCCCTTTATATACATGAGCACGATGGTCCATGTGTAAGGTATAGGGCTGGTCAGATGCCTTACTATGGTAATAGTCCATGGAACGGCATAGAACGTCATGGAACAATACCTACACATGATATGGATGAGTAAGAAGTCATGTGAGGGTGTAGGTATGAGTAAGCGAAAAAGATTCATGACATTACCCCCTTTTCAAGGGCTCATGTCCTCATGAGTCATTATGGTAGCAACAGTAGGGATCCTTGCAGAAGGACCAGTGGATCTGGGAATGAGGGGTATTCTTGTGGAGAGATATGGATGAAGGTAGAGGTGATGATGGGTCATC
>JBBPMJ010000143.1:0-61702 GCA_038090255.1 Austroboletus niveus
CTACCGCGAATCGGTCAACGACTATGTGTCGCGAAAGGTATCGCATCTCGCGTTCGGTTTCTTTCAGGACTGGGCGCGGCGGTTCCCTGCGTTGGGATGGAAGCTGCGCGAGAGCGTGCTCGAGGCGTCGTCGAGGGCGGTAAACGTGTACCGAAAATGTCAGGCATTTCAGCTCTTGAATGTCTTGTCGAGTCACCCGGATAAGGTGCGCGCGCGCGTATGTGCAGGGCGTTTATGTTGTATAACCTCTTGCGTTCCATAGGAAGAAGAACCGGCAATGATCGCCGGGTTCCAAAGGGCGTTGCAAAAAGCCGTGCTTGACTTTATCACGTCGTCTATCGACGACGACCGAGGCGCACCGCCAGCCCAAACGAAGGACCTCTTGAAGCTCGTCCTGACGTGTATCCGCCAGAGTCGCAAGACCGCCGAGTCGTCGGTCGCCGAGGTGTGGGATCCGACTGCGTGGAAGGCCTTACATGACCAGTTATCGTCGAGCGATCGGTTCAAGTCGTCGTCGTCGGTGCTTGGCATGTGTGGTCAGATCGCGTCTGTCGTTGACCAGTGGAAACAAGCTGGCGGCAAACGCAAGGCGGAGGACGAGGTGACGGAATCCACGAAAAGAGCCAGTCGCAAAAAACAAAGGAAAAAGTAGACGATTTTGTTTTATTTATGTGCCTCACGTAAACCCGGAAGACGAGCAGGCACTGGCAGTATTACTGATAGTCAGTAGATGGCGACACAGGCCGAGAAGCATACGCAAGTTGTCCTTGGGCCAGCAGATGCGACAGGAAGAAAAAAAAAGTGGTTTTTTTTCAGCTAATTTTGTGTTTGTCAACTACTGTCAACGTTCCGTTCAAGAGTTGCCAACGCTACCCAAGCTGCATTGAATTGCCCAGTAGCACACACTTATCAACGCCTCCAGGCAGACCTGGGCCCAAGACAATCAGGTTGCCATGGCGTTGCCTTTTCGATAGCATCTGATCGCTTCATGGTTCACAACAAGGTGCTGATGAACGCAGGACCGAAAGTCGGCGTTCTCCGCCATTGCCACAAGTTACTAGTATACAAGTCATGAAGGTGCTACTTTCGGAGCATCGCTGAGGGATATAGCCTAAGCCTCGTAAGTTATTCTATATCGTCATTACGCCCAGGAGCGCGCAGCGTCAGAAACGTTGGCAAGTGCGATCACGATGCAAACAACAACAGCGGTATTCTTCTTGCTCCGAAGGCTGTAAAGCTGCACGTGATGTGGAAGATAGTAAGAGATGAAGTGAGGTAATATGCTCCATAACATTGATCACATCACTGTTGGTGGCAGAAGAGACGGCGTATCTTCGCACTTTACTTCCTAACCGTGGGACTCATCAGGAGATAAGGGCGGGTTTTATAATTGGCATCCGCTATAATTGAACGGTTTGCTGATTCACTCACGCCCCCTTGCTCCTTGACATTTCATCCTGACCATGTTCGAGTCTTCCGACTCACAATCTGCATTTGAGGCTCTCCTGACGAATAACTACGTGTCCCGTATGCACATTCATCCCCTAAAAATGATAAACCTGGCCCTGATTGGTTGATGCAGTTGCAACCGTGACCGCTATCGTATACGATTATGGTGAGATGTTCTTCTAGTGTGCTACTCTATATTCTGTTATCGAAGCGATAATTTAATTCTCCTCATACAGTCCTTACCCTCTCCAGTGAGGTATGATATTCCGTTTAACACCGTGGCATCCAACCTGTGGCTAATACGTACATACCACTTCAAGGTAGAGTGCATTTGGGTGAGGATCGATTTTCATCATAGCGTTCCATTTGACAATATCCTAGTAGTCTAAGCCATGGTCCTGGGTTCCCGTAATTTTTTTTGTCGTGCGTACAACATACTTATAGAGGCATGGACGCCTTATTGAACAGTTCTGTAGGTCCGCTATTTCGGTATTTGCATATTCCTGTATGTGCTTTTTTATCATATACTACGGTGTCTAAATGCTGATTTATATCCAAGTATTACAGTCCTTTGTAAGTCTGTCATTAATCTGCATCAGTTTGGTTTATTGGCTGGATTCACAGATGGTAGTTCGTTTGTTCCAGGACCACAGCAAGTACTGGGTTTTTCTTGTTCTGCGAGTATTTGTCACTAATCATGTTTGTTTTACCTGTAGTTGTATGCAACCAAATTCATATCGAAAACACTGTAATACTGACAATATTTGAATAGATGTGGGAATATCACTTTTCTACCTGTTGAAGTTGTTTGACATTGCGATGGAAACTATTAAGGTGCCATATTATATTCGACATGCTCCTGGGGATGGCAAATTTACCTCATTGCTGCTGAGTGTGAGTTTCTCTGTTATGTTAATCTACTTTTATTTTCCCTTTGATGACCTCAACCTGCTTTCAAACAAATTAAAGTTGTCATGATCATGCGAGTATATGCCATGTGGAGCCGATCTAGAGCAATCCTTTACATTCTCTTGTTCGCTCTCACCCTACAGATCATGATCTCTTTCACTTTAACGGGCATTTATTTCGATCTAAAAACGCATACTTCAGGTGTGTCTTGCATCTATTTGTCATGTCGTTGCAGTCTTCTTTACAACTCCCTCTTCTAGTTGAAGTCATTCAAGTCAACGATATTTCTTTTTGCTCTGCCATTTCCGAGAGCAGTCAGCTTGTCTACATATTCACCAGTACACCAGCATTTCTTCTCGGTTCTGTGCTTTTGGGTCTCACTATTGCCCAAACATTTAAGCAGTCGCTAATAATGTACAGAGCAACGAGGCAATGGCAACCTAACCATTATGTACGACTCTTTGTGAGAGACAGTATTTTTTACTTTGCCATGTAAGTCCTGCTTTTTTAAAAAATTTCTCTTGTTTCATCGCTATTATATTTTCTCATCTTCTCAACTCCTAGGAACATTGTTTTCTACACCTCAGGGATGGTACCCAACAGTGACGAATTGAAAACGCTCTTGCTGTTCGCATCTAGTAACATAGCCATATGCGTCATGGTTCCCCGGTTCATCATCAGCGTGCGTCAGCTGTATGTCCGTGATGTTCGTGGACGCCAGCTAGGGCTCGATACTGGATTCGGTGTATCGTCAAAAACCATCGACAGTCGTGTTGCAGACATATCTGCGATTGAATTCGCTGCCGCCGAGCAAAGCTCCTTTTTCGAGGGAGCTATGGAAGAATCAAGGGCTGTTCAGCTCGAAGAGCAGGGAGATCTTATGGATCAAATTTGAATGACGATTTCTAGAATAATAGTGGATGATGTTTTTTTTTTAGAAGTGGCGGGCTGTCCTTGAATATGTTTTCGTTTCGATGTACATATTCATCACCCCTCACACAGCACGATGTTCTGTATAACGCTCAACCGGAAGCACGAACAGAGTACTCCCATACATATTGCCAGCTCTTTAGTAGATTAGGGTAATTTTACCTTTAACACTTCGCCATAGAAATACCATTGCTTGATCACAAAGCACTCGTGTTGCTGATCCACAAATTAGCCGGATCCCTTCAACCACCGTATGCGAAACCCATCCTCCTTGTTGGAGAACGCGAGTGCGTTTTCGGGGTCGGTCGCCAATGAGGTCTTTTCGCGCGCTGTGACGCGCGTCGTGCAAGTGAACACCGTCGATTAAATTTTGAGCGTGGTTGGTTCATATCATTTCGCTAGCAATTGGAACGGTGAGATCTGAGCGACTTGGTCGAAAAAGACGAGATGAATAATGGTGGCAACAGCGATCAAGACGACAGCGTCGAAGAGGACGACGATGACGAAGAGGACGAAGAGGAAAGCTCGGGAGAAGGGGAATCTGAGGAGAGCGACGAAGGCGATGACGAGGCTGCAGACGAGGTACGCCAAAAGATAAAAGACGCACTTAAAGTAGGCGGGATGGATGTTGGACAAGACGACTCAGAAGAGGATGACTCTGACGAAGAGCTCATGGACGACGAGCATATGATGGCCCTCGACGAGACCCTCGCATGAATCTTCCGTTCCAGAGCAGACGAACGGAGATCTAAAAAAGGTCCGTTGCCGTCTCTTTCTTTGCAAAACTCTTAACCGAAAACGCGTATCACAAAGGGATCGATGCCCAACGAGAAGCCACCCATTTTAAAAACAGAGTTCTCGACCTCGTCGACATTTATGTCAAGCGTGAACCTCAGAGCCCTCTCAATGTACGACTCGTCCTACCGCTTGTCGAGCTCGCGACAAAGAGTGGCATGGATGAGCGCCAGCTGTCGGACAAGGCGAGTGGCATCCTAAATAGCCGTCTCGTCAAGTCCAAGGACGTGCCCACGACTGCACCCGCAGACGAGGTCGAGACGATACTGCGCGAGGTGCACTTGCGTGCCCAACGCTCGCAAGCGCACGCGTCCGATGCTTTGTCTATGCTCAGCCAAGCGAGCGTCTATTTGTGCAGGGTGCTCGTGTCCATCGACGCGTCGGACGCCGTCATCAACGTCTACCGCGAATCGGTCGATGACTATGTGTCGCACAAGGCGTTGCATTTCGCATTTGGTTTCTTTCAGGACTGCCAGTGGGTGCGACGGTTCCCTGCGTTGGGATGAAAACTGCGCGAGAGCGGTCAACGTGTACTGAAAGTATCAGGTGTTTCAGCTCTTGAATGTGTCGTCGAGTCACCCGGACAAGGTGCGCACGCATTGTTAATGTTGTTTAAGCCCTTGCATTCCGTAGGAAGAACCGGCAGCGTTCTAAAGGGCGTTGCAAAAACCCGTGCTTGACTTTATCACGTCCATCGATGACGACCGAGGCGCATCGCCAGCACAAACAAAGGACCTCTTGAAGCTCGTCTTGACCAGAGCCGGAAGACCGCCGAGTCGTCGGTTGCCAACGTGTGGGATCCGACTGGGTGGAAGGCCCTTCATGACCAGTTATCGTCGAGAGATCGGTTCAAGTCAACGTCGGTGCTTGGCAAGTGTGGTCAGACCAGTGGAAGCAAGCTGGTAGCAAACGCAAGGCGGAGGACGAGGTGACGGAGTGTTTGGCTCGGAGGAACACGAGCAGGCAGTATCACCTGGAGTCAGTAAATGGCGACATAGGCCGAGAAACCTCATACGCAAGTTGCCCTTGGGCTAGCAGATGCACAGGAAAAAAAGTATTCATTCCCCTTGCACAATACGATGTTCTGTATAACGTTCAATCGAAAGCACGAGTAGAATACTCCCGTACATATTGCCAGCTCTAACCCACTCTTCCTTATGCGAAACACGTCCTGAGGGAGCGATCGAAAGCAGACAGTAGCAGATAAACTAAGCACCAAAATGAACATAAAGAATCCTTTGGTCAAATGATAGACCCTGCAACTCCTTCATAGAATGGTGCAGCGCGTACGCCGCACGGGTATGATCCAATCGGCCCGACTCGTCCACCATCTTCTCGTAAAATTTAGAGGTAATCTTGACCGTCTGTTCGTCGTCCACTGCCCACATCGTCCCGATCACCGAACGGAACCCTGCAAACTGCATTGCCGACGCAAGATGGATCATTTCGTCCAAGCCATCCTCGTCTCCGACGGTGGTATGACAAGCGGAGAGATATGCAAACTCGGCGTTCCGCAGGTCACAATGGAGGATGCGTTCGACCGTCAATTGTCCATCGTAGAGGCAAAAGGCAGACTCGAACGGTTGTTTCTGGTTGGCCAGACCGTGGCAGGCAAAGTGAACCCATTCGTTTTGGCCGAGCGCTTCCAGAACCGGAGTGATACACGACTTTGATCCCTCCATGCACGTGAATACGGCAAGACCATCCACTCGTTCTCCGACTGCCGTCAATTCGTCTGCAACTGAAAGGAGCTCGTCCTCCCCAACTACATTCGCCTGACCGACCGCGACAAAACGTTTTCCTTCAGCCCGACATTCCAACAATTGAAGATCTCTTGCATGAATGAGTGCAGCGAGCGAGGAGGTGTACGAGGAAATGTAAAAATCCGACAACTTGGGTTCCCCCCCTCTATACATGCCTGCAGCATGCAAAGGAAGGACAGAAAATTCGGCAGTGGGACACCACCAGATGCGTGATTGAACCGTATGATTTTTTCGAAGGACGTCGACGATTGGGGAGACCACAGTCTCCCATAATTCCCGCATCATGACTGCAAGATATTTCCCCGTGTGTTGGGTCTCTGTCTGCTCCGTCAGCCTATGTAGGTCCAAGGCCATGTCCTGTACTTCATCCCTCGTAATCTGCAGTGGAATATGAACAGGATCCCGATCGAATAATACGATGAGTGCATCACAACCGTACTTGCTTGCATTGACGATAATGACAGGACCGTCTGTGGCAGCATTCTGGAGGTGCAGGAAGGGCAGCGGCAGGAGGAAATGTGAGAAACCGGGTAGCTTGCGGATGTTCGACACGACTGTCTGTAGTTCGATATTCAAATGACAAACGTGATGATGCTGATTTGCGCCAGATAGTGCAAGTGATTTCTGAATGTCTGATGTCAACTGCAAAAATTTGTCTCCCAAAGTTTTTCCGTCCGGTCCAGATGCTATAACGTCGTCCACTGGGGAACGAAGCCGACCAAGCTGGCTCAAAAAGACACCCCGACCCTGTTCCAAAAGCTCAACAGCTTTGGTAGGCGACAGGTTCCGGAGAGCAGCGGAGAACGCATCCTGTGCAAACAAGGATGCAAATTCTTTGACGATGTTCAGATTGCGAGATAATGATGGCAAAGCCGTCAAATGATGAATGAGCAGTCGAAAATAAGTTTCATATGCGAGGACTGTCGTAGAATGCTTGAATTTTTCTGCTACAATGATCCATCGCTTGGCAGCGGACAGATCACTGGACGTCGCTGTGTGGGAGATATCAACGAGCCGAGCGTGAACACCGAATAATTCCTCCTTGTCATGAGACTGGTGGAAGTGCGTAAACCGAGCAAGGAGGTCGACTGCAAGATTTTGTAGAGCGAGCGATCGAAGGGGATGCCCTAGTGGACAAAGCTGAAGTGCTTCTTTGTTCAGCACAATCGCATCGTCGAGATCATCTTTTTTTCCAAGCTTCTTGTATCGCTCGTACAGTTCAGATGAAAGGCCAGTCAACGAAGATGAGCGAAGAGGATGCCCTGGTGGACGAAGAGCGACTGCTTGTTGTTTCAGCACAATTGCTGCATCCAGATCGTCTATTTTTCCAAGCTTTATGTACCGCACGTGGAAACGAATTGAGAGATTATTCAGCGATGATGAGCGGAGAGGATGTCCCAGTGGACGAAGACTGAGTGCTTCTTGGTCCGACGCAATCGCCTCATCCAGATCGCCTACTGCACCAAGCTTGTCGTACCGGTGATGCAGGACAATCGCTAGGTTATTCAATGGAAGAGAGCGGTCCAATTTCCCGAGTCCTTGTCGACAAAGGGCCAGCGAATCTCGACAAGAGGAAATACTCTCATCTAAATCCTCCATGGCACCAAGCTTCTCGTACCGCGTGCGGAGATAATCGCCAAAGTTATTCAACGATATTGACCGGCTCTGGTGCCCCGGCGGAAGAAGTGCTAGAATTCCTCGCTCCACGAGAATGGCTTTATCCAGATCATCTATCGCCCCAAGCTGGTTATACCGAGTGGAAAGACCTTTCGCAAGGTTTCCCAAAAATACATGGCAATCAGGGTGCTCCGGTGGTGGACAAATCCGCAAGGCATCCACATCAACGGCGATTCCCTCCTCGATGTCCCTTATATCTCCGAATTGTTGATATCGATCTGATAGGTAAACTGAAAGCCAGTTCAGAGGAGGAGCTCGCGAGGGGTGACTGGGTGGACAAAGTTCCAGAGCTTCACGAGCAAATGCGATCGCCCCGTCGATGAGATGGCGCCCGCCTTCCCGCTTAAACTGGTCCCAAAGGGATTCCGCCCGAAAAAGTAGCTGGTCAACTGATAGACAAATCATTTCGTTGTTCTCTTTGCGGATGAAAAAGCGACCAGTACTTACCTTCTGAGCCCATGAGTTCACTCGACCAACAAGAAAGAGTACGGCGCCGGATTGGGAGGCGGCTCGGGCTGGGGATGTGATGGTAGCAACGCAAGAACGGCAAAGAGCACAGCAAGACCCACAGCCTCGTGCATGCGTGCCTGCTGCATCGCAATCAGCCAGGCCTTCTCTTGACGTCAACGTAACTGGTCCAATACTTGCATCCAGGACAGGTAAGGTGTAGTATATTGATAATTGGGGGCGGCGTAAACCACAGGTATGTCAAAAAGTCACGAGCATTGATTACATGATCAGTCCATGGCCAATACATTGAAAGGGGCTCCCCTTGATGACATGAACCATCACAGTGTCTCTTAGCCCAACCCTGCAGCAATCTCTGTAATGTTCGGTTCCTTAGAATCGATACGTATTTTTTCATCTGTACTATAGTTGGTCGTGTTCGGACTGTGGGACGCTAATATTATCAGGGAAATTTTATGTTGAACCTCATTTCATCCACCGAGCCATCTGTGTCTTGCTCTGACAGATGATCTCTGTATTAAACCGAATCGGAGAGCACCTTTTGATGTGACGTAGAGTATATACTATAAGTTACAGTCAGGTTGGATTGGAGTCCGTCAAAACGCCAACTAATTCACACAGGGTCTCTCGAGAATTAGTTAGCGTTTTGACGGACGCACTGGTGACGCGAGCACTCACTGTAACGGTTAAGCAGGAAGAACACTAGTAAAGTGAATGAGAGCGAGGGCAAGCTGTATCGAATGTCAAGGTGGTTGATCGATTGTAATATTTTTACATACGTCCGTTGTACCACGATTCTATGATCATACTGACGCTAGACGAACCACGCAATGAATGATTCGGGCTATTCAACAAGATAAAACCAATTTTTTTTATATCTTGGGTGCTCCACGACGCCTAATTAGCAATCTTCGTCTGGAGGGCCTGTAGTGCATCCGGATCATTCTTTGTGAGACATTGCTCGATAAGCTGGACACACCGCCGAGCTCTGAGGTACAATGTTTGAGACGACGGAAATGTCGAGTAACTTGCGACTCACTTGTTTAGCCTGCTGCGGGACTCGATGGCAGTCCGACATGCATCAGAACGCTCCGTGGCTACACCAAGGATCCCCTCTGGAATGCCTGCCAGGCGGGCGCATTCTACCCCAAAGGACTCTTTAGCGAAGCCTTGGGTCAACCGGTAAAGGAATGTCACATCTCTCCGACCATCGATACGGCTGTCCGTCGTATACCCCATGTGCACATTCTGAACGTCGTCCGGGAACCGTCGCTCCAAGTCGATAGCGACCAGGGGATAGTGTGTGATGAACAACGTCTTGCATTTGACGTTTTCCACGAGGTGTTGAAGAACAGCGTCCGCGATCGCCATCTGTCGACTATATGAGTGCCCTTTTGGGGTCATTGAGGTGAAGGCACAGGAGACGCACACCATCCGCAGTCGAGGTACCTCTTCCAAGCTCGTCCAGAATTACAAGAGTCTTGGACGTCGCTGTCTTTAAGATCTCATTCGTCTCCGTCATTTCAACCATGAACGTGGAGCGCCCACGCGCCAACTCGTCCGAAGCTAAGGGCCGAGATCCGTTTTAAATGTACTCCAAATGGCAAGTGATAGGTAAGTGCCTACCGCCCATCCGGGTGATGATTCCGTCACACATTCCAATCCTCGCGGCCCTGGCAGGAACGTATGACCCGATTTGAGCCATGATAGCAATCAGGGCAACCATTCGAACCGCGGAACTTTTGCCTCCCATATTCGGCCCTGTGATGATGACACTCCGGGGGGACCCCCCACCGATCGAAAGAGAATTAGGTACGAACGGGTCGGATCTGAGTGCTTCCACCATTGGGTGACGACCGTCTATGATGTCGAGTACGTCTTCATCCGTGAGCTCAGGTCGGACGTATCCATCTTGCAAAGCAATATGAGCAAGGCTCAGGAGACAATCCGCAATCGCAAGCTTGTTAATGGCATCCCGTAGCAGGGAGTAGTCGGATTGAACGATGTCGTCCAGAAAGCTGCTATACGCTTTGTCCGCTTCTGCGGCGAGCAACTCTTTATACCTTGCCCGCTCTTGAATCAAATTTTTGACCTCCGGTGTGTGATATCGCCGGTAGTATTTTGTACTGGAATAAACCCATAAGATCATGAAATTATCATCATTTGCAGATGAGAATTTACGTTGATACCAGGTCCCAGCTTACAGGAGGGTCTCGATTGTCCGATTTTCTGACTTCCACAAGGAACTAACTAATATCAGAGGTCATGCAATTTACCAGGAGATATGACGTACCTCATTCCCTAGTACATGTGTCCATTGAAGAGACGGCATCCTAAGAATTTTACGGACTGCACTTGGATCAGTGCCTGAATTACAGCAGGAAGGGAAAATCGTACTTCGCTTCAGTTCCTCTTCAAGCTCAGTTTCTACAGTTTGAATCATCTAACAAAGTTTGGGGAACGCGTGTGAACGAGTCGGGATGAACTCACCAATGCATGTTCGGCGAGCATTGGAAATTTATCCGGGTCAGTCCATAAAGACCCCTTCTTTCCTTCAATAGCATTCTTGAGTGAAATTGCGCCCAGATACTCCCGAACAGGGGGCTTCAGTTTCGGTAATGAAAGAACTATCTCGTTCAATAATTTGGAGCGAAAGTCCCCCAATGAATCCTTGTTGAAATCATCGAACGCCGTGGCGACCCTATTTAACGCAGGAAGCAAGATGGCAAGTTCTTGCGGAGAGCACTACAAAAGCGTTTGAACAAATCAACCGAGGTCAAGAGTGCAGGAAATCCGACCTTGCCATACTGAATTCGACATAAACCTTTCGCAAAATCCGGTAACTTCTTCAGGACTTGTCGAAGGGCAACCAGTTTGTTCGACGAACTGGTAATTATTTCTTCCACAGCATCTATCCTATCTTGGAGCAACCTAAAGTTCCATATGTCAGTTCAGATGAAACCAGTTCATACAAAGCGAACTAACCGCTTGTCTGTAAGTGGTTGACTTACCCAACTCTTCAACAATCTTGCACCGAATTTGGTCGTTGTACGGTCAAGCACCCACATCAAAGATCCCGTGGTGGTGAAATCTGTCTGGTTCTGGTGTACTTCCCTGCAACTTCTCGTTCAAGATTGACCTTAGGAATGGTTGATGAACGAACAGATTGGCCAATGTGGTGGCATTTAAGAGCATGTGCGCCTTGTTTGCAAATTTGGCAAAAAACCTAGCGCCAAGAAAAGCGTCCGCAATGTGAAATGTCGAAAGGTAATTGATAGCATGCGCCAAGGTAATCACGACCTGTTGGGGGAGGCAGGTAATCATCCCAAGCACACCATCTGGAAAGTCTCACTAACAACACTCTCCAGGTACACAAGGAGTGACTCACTCATTGACAAATCCCTGGAATTAGCTTTAATCCTCTCCGAATAAAAATCTGTCACATAGTCAAATGCCTCGGAGAACAGTTCTATCCCGTTCTTGTAACGCTCTGTACGTATTTTCTGTCCATTTTGTATACATCTGTTGAAGAATTTAAGTTTTTTTAAAGGGTGGATAATGGAATTACTGACCCAGAAAAATGACGTAGAACCTTTTCAGTGAGTTTACTCAGACCCTGTTCAGGAAGTAATAGTTCAGCAGGACGGGTATGGACCAGCCGGGTCTAAATCTCTGTAAGTGAGTCCAATTTACAAAACCATAATCACTGAGAGTGACCTCAAGTTCAGAGCGCATGACAGTGTCTGCTCCGTTTCATATTAAAGAAAGAGATACGGAAATAATGTATCTCAGCTCACCATTAAATTCATCCCAAATGACATCTCCCGTACTGGGCGTGATGGCGACCATACTTATTGATACGTGGCCCTCGGAACCATTGCTACTTGTGGGAACCTCCATAAAGCAAGCCAGAGGTGGAGACGTGTGCTTATTCGAATCATCAGCTGATTCAAGTTCGTCGACATAACTGTAGATATTCGTTATCACTCGGGAAGGCGCGGGTTAGAATGATCTTACGTCGTAGCTGTATATAGATGTGTCAGCCTTCTTTCAAAGAGCGTGTTCCTGGTTTCACTAGCTTTTTTGAGTGCTGCAGTTTCTGTCTGCTCGACAATTCCAACTTTATATCCTTGCGAGAGAAGCCTAGTCCTATGTAAGGCAACCTGAGGGAGACGTAGTACAAGACTGACTTTTTGAGATGTACATCACGACGGTGGACGGGGATTGAAGCTGTAAGCAGATTACGACGGCGGTATGCGATGATTCCAAGTTCCTTGCTGGCAATCTAATTACGAAAATAGGCAAAATGTTCGACAGATAAAGAAGTATCATACCGAAGCGCTCTCTTCATAGAAGTAATATTTATATCCTAATTCGATCATCAAGACCACCCCGGGGTAATCCTTGAT
Organism: Austroboletus niveus; assembly: GCA_038090255.1. Classification (NCBI taxonomy): domain Eukaryota; kingdom Fungi; phylum Basidiomycota; class Agaricomycetes; order Boletales; family Boletaceae; genus Austroboletus; species Austroboletus niveus. The sequence continues at coordinate 12,401 of JBBPMJ010000143.1, forward strand.
GAATTTCAGGGACTAGTATGAAATAAGAATTGAATGAGAACGTTGGTTACAAAAAGTAAAATAGGCCTACCTGCAATTCGGCTGGTGTATATGGTTCCCCGCCGGACCCAAGTTCTTCCGATCCTCTCTTGCGCTTAGCTAATGGTGCCCGTCGCGCTTTACCCTTAGCTTGGGCAGGTTTATGAGAGAAGATTTCTGCGAGGTTCTTGAACGCATCATCTGAAGCGTCCGATCCGGGAGTGCCATCTCGCTCTTGGATAGCCTCGTCCTCAGATGGTGACGTTTCCTGGTTCGGGTGAGATTTCCGACGTGCAAAACAGCTGTTGTCGACGAGTAACGCGCGCTTGAAATCTTCGTGACGTTTCTTCTTTTGGTCCTCATCCATAGCGGCGGGTCCTTCGACGGAAGCATTTCTGGAACTGTCAAAACGCCACTGATCGGCAGTGTCGAGTCTCAGCTTCTTGATGGGTGGCTGTTTGACAGTGTCCGTATCCTCGATGGTCAAGTCAATTATGTTGCCTTTTAGATTCTCCTGCGTCGAGGATTTTTGGGAGAAAAAGGAGGAAATACGGGATTGTTTATCTGTACCAGGAGATCCGACGACTGCCTTTCGTTTCATTGGTGTTAGGTCGAACTCAAGTGATGTTTCGCTCCTAGTCATACACGTGACGTTACACAATTCAGTCACGTGCCTTTAGGATTTTCGCGTTCTCCTGTGCCCGACGCATTTTCCAGAACGGCCTGATGTCTGTATTCTGTAGGGTTCGGTTGAACACCCTCGCTCGGTTCTCGGTTCGTCTCTCGTCGGCGCCGACGTTATGTTCTAGAAGCTATGCAACCACGTCTCAAGAAGGACCCACGGTGTCGGAAACTAACCGTACGTTATGAAGTAATTCATTCGCCCGCCGAGCTCATGTCTGTTGTAAGGCGCCGAGAAAACGCTGAAACGTTTTTGGAAGACTGTTGAAATTGATACTAGGACAGGTGGAATTGCCGTCATGCTGGACAAACGTGCGCTGAAGACACCATCCGGGCATACATTACTGTTGCCAGAGAATAAGCGTTTGGTGGCCACGCTCATTGCCAACGAATGGGAAAACCAGGAAACGCTGTTGAGACCACACGCATTACCGATGGTAGGTAATCTCGCGTAGTACTGGGAAAGGCTTGCAACTTTGTAGACGTCCGTTACATCCAGAGCCATCGACAATCTGCAAGACGAGACGACGCGTTCAGAAGTTCGGGAGGCCCTACTTAACTACCTAGACACAGACACTATATGGTATGCCTCTGTGCAAAGCAAGGTTGATCCGATGAAACTCACCTGCATGTTTAGTTTTCACCACGATGATCCGGAACCGCTCGTTAAGCTACAAAGAGAACATTGGGACCCACTACTGGAGTGGGCTAAGAATACTTTTGACATCGAAATACGCGTTCACAGATCCGTTCTCTTCCACTCACAACCCGAACGCACCCGACAGATTCTCAGCGACATTTTGTCCCGGATGGACCCTTGGGAGATGGCAGGTGCGTCATTAATTGCGGTGAGTGAACAGCAATTAAGCTCTTTTGTTCCTTGAAGCTATGGAGCGGGCCACCTATGTGACCAAATCGCTCCTTATTGCCTTAGCCCTCGTCAAGCGCCATTTGACCGCGGAGCAAGCCGCTCTTGCAGCTCAAGTCGAGGTTTCCAGTCAAATAGAGAGATGGGGGGAGGTTGAGGATTGTGAGTTGTCGGGGATTGTCCCTGACATCACTCATTCCTAATGAATCCCTTTCCCAGCCCATGATGTGGATTATCATGACGTCCGCCGGCAATTAGGGAGTGCCGCTTGTTTGATCGCTAACATGTCCTAGAATATCGCGATCGCTAATCAGTTCACTATGCCTGCACGCGTTTCGCACACCATCAGTTCTCCCCACTTCGCCGTGCCTTGTTGCCCTCTGCCCTTTATGTCAATCTAGATTCGAAGCACCGGAGCGAAGAGGGCGTATCATGACGTGTGTAAATATTCCCATTGATATCAAACCTCTTACAGTAGTGCTCGAAGGGCTCCCTACATCCTCCGAGCATATTATCGTCTGCAATTAGTCATTCCCTGCTCCTGAAAGCTGACAGCTTTCGCAGGCGTCTCTAAGCCGACTGAAAGCCCCTACAGATATATGTGAATTTGTTTCGGACTTGGTCACACTGTCTTGTGAAAGAATTCCAGATATCGTCCTAAGCGTTAAGCGGCTGCGTAGATCTCTACTGTGAAGGTGTGAATGCGGTGGCTTTATGTGAACGCGGTGGCTTTTCTTTTGTCATTTCTGACTACTCACGTCTCGGAGCATATCCATGAAGTAGATTCTCGATTTGACTACTAAATACTGACCACGTAGATGATCCAATAGGGTCTATTCAGCTGAGCATCACATTTTGGTGAAAGGCATGCCGGCAACTTCCCACCTGGTTCCGCTGTTGATTTCAAACGGCGGCCATAGGATCACCGAGTTACCCGCGACATTCACCCTGTAGACGGGCAATGTCTATTAATCAATCTGAGTTCGTGAAAGACAAGCCTGACCAAGATTCATGGTAAAATAAAATTTCCATGGTAAATGGTTGCAATCTATATGTCGAGGGCAAGCTCAGACTGATATCCGTTGTATGATTAAAAACAGCTTTGGAACGGGTGAGACAATATGAAATGCACTGTGAATTTTCAGGAATGAGAAAAAACCACTGTGGTATGTGATACACGTTTGTGACCCGATCTGACACAAAAATCTGGGGCGCTAATGATTGGGGTTCGCATAGGGGCTATTTGAAGAGTTTCGGTGATTGCTTCTGGCCGTAATGCAGTGTCCGTGCCAATCGCGTTGGAGATGATGCCCACGCCCCGCCGCTGTGAGAATCCGACCTGGGCTGAGAAGAGTTTGTAAGCGTAAGGCTATCTCTCAAGGTGCCGCAGTCTAAGCGAGAACGGTTCCTCACACAGTAGTAGGTGTAGATCGGCTCCGAGCCAGAACAAAGTTCAGGAATTTGGACCCTGCCTACGTGCCGCGAAGACCTCATGTCTGGGTGGCAGAAAATTCTTGATCGATGGCGAGCGGCGTGCGAATATGGCTTCAATGTTTCATGGAATCCGCCTCCACATTCCCTGACTGCGATAACAGCGTGTACACAAGTTGTTATTGCGAGGAAAATATCTATTGGCTCGTTGAACGCTTCTCAGCTCCACCGTCGGGGTACGAGTTGCGATGGGACGTTTTTGCTGTATTTATTTCCAATCCGGGCAAAACGGTAATTGCTAATGTGAACGAGTTTTCATGTATCAGGATTCTCAGTTTCAACTCAACACAGGTAGCATTGTGGAACCAAAGAGCAGGATCCTCCAGAGACACGGCGGTGATATGGGACTATCACGTCGTCCTGGCACTGCGGGAGTGCCAAACGAACAATACGTGGATTTATGACCTCGACAGTTATCTCCCTGTCCCATGCCACTGGAGGGGTACGTAAAGTGGGCTGGTTTGATTCGCAAGTTCACTTCGGATCTCGAACAGCTTATGTCGACCAGACCTTCCCAATGGGCGCTGACACTCCCTTGCGATATCACAGGTGTGGACCATCAAAACAAACTTCTGACGATCTTATCTCGTTGCCAGTCTGTTTAGGGTGATTCCTGGCAACGTGTATCTCAATAACTTTGCATCGGACAGATCTCACATGGTGAGCCGACAGGACCTCCTATTCCACGGATCTCATGATCATTAATAAAGCTCGACGTTTCCCAATCGTCCGAGGAACCCCGATATCTGTCCAAGCCGCCGCCGCACCCTGCCATCTGTGGGCCGATCGCAGAGAAGAACGGAGTTAGCCATAATCTGATGTCCCATTTCGTTTCAATGGCTGGAGACGAGCAGGGGTTTGGAGTCGTGATGGACTACGAATCGTTTACGACGTGGTGTAGGAATAATGATGCTTAGTCCTTCGTGACGTGACAGTCACGGAAGTAGCTGTCACGTATCCATTGGAGAATCTTTTGTTCATTGTAGAGCGCAACAAGCTCAAGCTCGTCGAGTTCGTCGAGCAACTTGTCATGAACTCTTCTTCTCCTTCTTCCAGCACTGCTACAAACGGATACGCTCCAACTAATGGCGTGTCTTCATCCGTCTCTCATCAGTCTCAACACCCTTACGGCGATGATGCAAACCTTTCCCTAGTTTCACCGCTCCCTGTATCTAACGGATATTCGCAGTGAGTACTCATTTTTCTACCGCGACTGAACTCGCGATCGACTCTGCGCCACTCAAGTACACCGTACCAACTGCACAACGAAGAGATTGTAAACCATTTGTATCATGCTGGCTTTCAGACAGGTGTGAGTACCGGTTTTCTCTATTATTGCAAAAATGTGTATTGATCCCACGTGACATCAGAATTATGCGGACACGCTCCTGGTGAGACTCATGGGACCACCTTCCGACTTTCACTAAAGCACAGCCAGCACATTCATCAAAACTGCTACCGCCTTCATGCGATAATTTTGTCTCGTTCACCATTTCTTGCCCACTTAATGTCCACATCGCCTCAAACAGGTGGACAGCGCGTAATTTACGTGGAGCTCAACCACGAACCAGAGGTCACACACGAGGTATGTGTTTCGATTCATGCTCCGTTCATTTCCGCCACCGCGTGCGGCCACTGGCTGAGGAAAAGTTGAGCGTGTCTGCAACTCGACATGTCAAGAGTTGAGCGTGTTGTTCCTGGGCCGCCCGGTGGCCGTATTTGACGGAACCCTCGCACTGCCTATAAGCTGTCACTGACTGTTATATTTACAGGGCTTCGCCATAGGTATTCTCTTGACGTGCCACGGTATCATGATTGTTAACCGGTTTTCTTTTCAGCGTTGGGCTACCTTTATTCCTCTGTTTCCATCAACCTAATTCGGCCCGAAAATGCACGAGGTGTTCTCGCGGCTGGGTGTTTGCTTGGTGGGATGGAGGATCTGTGTGGTTATGCATACAGTGCCTGCAGGCAATCGATCAATGTGGAAACAATCCATGAATGGCTGGAGTTTGTTGACAACGCCCCTTCATCACCGAACGGGACTGTCAGCCCGCAAACCCCGGTGACGTCTGTGTTTGGGCAGTATGCTCGCAGACTACGAGAAGATATTTTCCACTTTCTCGTGGACACGCTACCCAATAGCTTGGAAGTACACTCTCCCACAGGAACGGAGTCGGGTTCGTCGCAGGGGAGCACTGGTCGCGAAACTCTGCTGCAGATATTTTCACTCGTGCCATTTGACATGTTCAAGGCGGCTGTGGAATCGCCTACGTTCCAGATTGGTGCGTGTTTGTCGTGCTCACGGGCGTGCACGAGGGGATGAATTATGATGTCAGGGTCGGATCAATGCCGCTTCAAGTTCGCCAAGGATGCGATAGAGCTGAGGAAGAGGGGCATTGCGCGGGGACATGGGTCGGAGGAGACGGTAGTGCTCGCGTTTGGAGGGGGGCACATGAGTGGAAGCGCTGTTCACGTCACTCGAAAAATGCGAAAACGGCCGCTCTGGAAGGTAAACTCGTGAGCGTGGCATTTCTGGAAATTTCATATTACGTTAAGCGAATGCATCCATTTTTACATACATGCTCGTTGTCGGTATGATGATTTTCGGGGCGCTGCGAGTTGCGCAGAATAAAACATGACATCAATCTAGATAAGTTGGTGAGCACAATTGGAAAGCTCTCGAAATGTAGGAGATAACCTTTTTAACTGTCGCATTTGACATTGATCGCTTCCTCGAAGTCCTCCAACGTGCAACGATGCTGATGCCGGCCCCCTTCACACTATTACTACGGGTTTCGGACCTTTTTCACGCTCCTTCCTAGATACGATCAACTGGCCTATCTTCGATCCGTGGCAGCGCTTCAACCATCCTCAATATTTTTTTCCTTCTTCTCCGAGGTATATCAAGGCCATGCTCAGCCCACGGGTTTCGTAGAACAACATCCCCACCCCCCTCATTTTCTTCAATGTCCTCCTTTCAACACTTGATCTACTTCACCGGCAAGGACGACCCTCGCGACGGGTGCATCGTCATCGGGCAAGACGTAAAGCCCGTCTTTTTCGAGTTCGAGACCGCCATGACGTCCCCGTCCTCGGTACGCACGACGGTACGGCCCATACGCGTGTTCTCTATCGACGTGTCTCTTGACCGCGTGTTTTTTTCTTCTTCTTTGGGTCCCAGATCTCGAGCGACCAGCGTCCCGTCGCTGCGTTCCACTGGGCGAGCAATCCGGGCTCAGATACGCTCGGCGTAGCCACCATCGGCGACAGAGAATCGCTCCCCATCGAACACCTCGTTCTACCCGGTTCCGCACCCAAGTACGTCCCGAGTCGAGTCCCTTTCTTTTTTTTTCTTTTTCTTTTTTCAGCCTGCCAAACCTCTGACCAACGATTGGTCCCCCCCCATTCATTATTGTTATTATTGTTATTATCTTCTTTTTGAATTTCAATTTTTTTTTAATGTTCCGACACAGTGCCCGCCGCTTCCACGCAGCCGACGGCCGGTTCTATGAATGGCGGCGTTCTTATCGCGATCCGAAGTCGTACGAGGTATGTCTCGTTTTTCGGATGCTTTCCGTCCACCTTCTCGAGGTTTTTTTGACTTTTTCGTCGCGTTCGTTTGTCAGTTGTACGTGGGCCCCAACGCCCCACCGATCGCCATGTACCGCCAATTCTCTCAAGTGACTCCCATCGGTCCCTCGTATGGAACTCTGGAGTACAGCTTCGCCGATGGATTCTTTTTGCTCCAGGTGGTCCTCACCCTGAATCTTAACCGTTGGTTAGACTCCAACGTCGACTAAACGAACCCGATATGTAATACCATTTTTATATTTATATCCCATAGTTTTTGTACGAATATACGGGTATAGCAAGAGAACCGGGATACCGAGAGAGAGACGTTAAATGTAAAACGTAAACATCATAATGCAACAGCCGCGGAGAGGAGAAAAAAGAAAAGCAAAAGGTATAAGGTCCACGAAATAAATTCAGCAAAATCAAGCGTTTCCGACAGCGCCAAGCATATGTTCCAATCGTTCTTCGGCTGTCCATTGTACATCGCCATCGGATTGCAAGGAGCTCGCACCCGAGGGCTCGGGAGATGGGCGAAGGATGAAATTGAACGAACCGGCGTCCATTCCTTGGGAAAGGTTTTCTATGAGGCGACCGATCTGTGCCGGAGAACTATAAAAAACCTAGCCCAGCGAAACGTGGATCGGTTTCTGCCAACATCTTAGGTACGAGAGACGTCAACGCACCTTGGTTTCAGGCTGGTATTTGCCCTGGGAAGATCTTTTGCGAGACGTGATCGAAGAAGTACCGCTTTTCGACCTGGCGTGTTCCTTGACCAGCAATTGCACGTTGTCGCCGTTCTCGCGCGTTGAAAGTTCCGATCCCATACTGGTCCTGGTTGAGTACAACGATTCGATCTCATCGTCCCTCAGACCGTTGACGATCTGCCTAGAAAAATACACATCAGTGACAGGTGTCTCAACACATACACGGAACTCACCAGATAGTCTCACCGTTGGCCATTTCGATCACTTCGACTGCGGTACCTTCTTGAACGACTGCGCCGTCGGGCCCGTGATCCGCTCCCACGTCCTCGACGATGGTGCTGGAGTGTTTGCTCTCGCCAGAGTACATGTCGTACCTGGTCAAAAATAAACTCTCAAAAATGCGATTAGATACCGACAAAACGATGACCCACAGTGACTCATACGTAGAATTGGGCTTCTCAGGAGGCGTTCGAAGGAGCACCTCGGCTTGCGCGCCTATCGAGGCGGTCGCTCCAGGGACTGGAGGCGGTCTCTCAGTAGGGAAACGACGGCCACCGTTGGCCTTGGGGGGAGGCGGCGTCGGCGCCCGGTCATGCACAGAACGAGTCGATTGAGCAGACGTGGCACTACCCGAACGACGGTGCCGTCGCGGGACTGCTTTTCGGTTCGGCTGACTCAGGTCGACTTTTGAGCCTCGAAACTCCGAGGGGAAGATGAGGGTCCTTCGAATGACGGCAGCATTCTCAGGCGTTTGTTGATTCTGGCGAGCTTCACTAGCGTCTGGCACCGGTTTCCGCATAGATAGCTTTCTCACCGTCTTGTCATCCGTACTACTGGGCGGATCGTCATCGTTTGAATGCTTATCAACGGACGGGGTCGGGTGATTTGATGGCTGTGTACTGGGAATAGCTGCGGACGTGGATCCTCCAGGCCATACCCACCCCGCAGCTCGAGAAACGGAGGTAGAGCGCGTGAGCAAATCGTTCAGAGCAACCTGATCGAGTCCAATTTTCGATGCTGCCTCAAATAGTTGTTTAACTGCAGCCGAGTCGACATTGTTGGAGAGCATGTTGGAAGCATCGAGCGTCGGGCGGACGCTTGCTTCACTTGGTGGCGCAGTTGTCGTCGTCGAAGGAGACGAGGTTGTGGCGTTCCCTCGAACGTGTCCTTGATGGGACGATGCTGTAGGTGAGGAGGTAGTCGGAGAGGTTCGGGAATGCACGCTAGATTGACTATCTCCCGCGCTATCCACTGTGCGAGGTTTCCTGAAAATCGCCCTCAATCCTTTGAAGCCGGGGGTAGCCGACGCAGAAGGACTGGCATTTGGAGTCTTGAGCTTGGCCAACTCGGTCGAGCTACCAGAACCGAATCTTGGTAACGGAAGCGTTGGCCGCCGACCAAGACCTTGTGGGGTAGGAGTTTGGACATCAGCGGCGAAAGACGAAACCTCTTCACTGCTCGGGGCAATTGGCTTTACTCTGAGTGTGTTCCTGAAGCGTTTCATGATACCGAGAGAAGATTGGTGATTAACCAGCGGAGGTGGCGATGTAAGAGCAGGTAGTGGGATCGTCTCGACGCTGGTAGGGCCCGATAACAACCGGGGTTCTGATATCTGGCTCGGATCTATCTTCTTACGAGCTACAGATATCGCGGACGCGTTCACATCGGAAAACTTTCGCCCTGACGACTTCATGAGGGCAGCAGTAGCCGCATCCGCCTTGCGTTGGATTTCTCTAGCAAGATCGCTCTGGTCCATGGGGGCTGATCGAGGATTTCGCATGGACTGGGATCGCTGCGGGAGCGGACCAGGAGAGAACGTACGCTCGGGTGGCACCAGCTGTGTACTAAGAGGAGCAATGGTCTCCATTTCTGGAGGAAATTCCAAGGGTAGAATAGCTTCCACAGTGGGTGAAACCGAGGTCGGTGAAGAGTCCTGTTCGGACGTCAGAGGTACGACAAGACGGTCCGAGTCATCGTTTCCAAAGCCCAAGGCCCGCGCGAGATCTCGGTTTCTTCGGGTAGTCGGAGATATCTCAGGCTGAGCGTTATCTTCCACTTTGGTGTCGATCAGGGTGATTGGTATGCTGTCTACCACCGACTCTAGGAGTGCGTTGGCCTTGGCGCTGTTATCCAAGGCGGGGGATCGCCGGCCAACGGGACCAGTCTGAGTGGGCGTTGGACTCGTAACCTAGAATGTATCAGCGTCTATGATGCCGCGAGTACGAACGACATACCCGGCCGCTGGTAGAATAATTTGACTGGGATGTCGAAGGCCGTCGCCTACGCAACGAGTTGGTCCTCTCGCGTGTGTCAGGTAAATTAGCTTTATGAATTGCTGCCCCGACGAGTCTCTCTTGTATCGCAACAAAGTCGGACTTGGTTAGACCGGCATAGCGCCGGATTATACTCTCAAAGTCGCATTCATCCTGAGAGCTTCCAGCCGTTTGGGAGTCCGACTTGTCCAGGCCACACCATGCGGGTAACGTTTGATCGGCAGAACAATTTAAAACATCCAGAGCACCAGCGATTTTCTGATTGTGTTCCGAAGAATGGTAACTCGAACCTGCCGATTCCAAAGAAGAACGAGAAGAGTTGGTAATAGGACATAAAGAAAGTTGTGATACGCCATAAGAATGGTTGGAAGGAGATTTGAATTTGTGCTTGGATGGACGAGGTGCACTGCTGTTGGAGTCGGAAGGTAATGTAGGAGATGCCGCATTGCGTGCCTGAGTTGGAGTCGGGGACCGAAGGCCACGGCTACCAAAGGACAACGCGGAACCAAAGTCGTACGTAGACAAGCTGGACGGTGCGCGTGAATCCGGAGGACTAACCGAGTTGTTCCACTTGGATACAAACATCGTCTGAGTGGTACCAGGGGGCTCGGTTGGCGCTGGAGAACGTAGGGATCGTGTAGGCGATTTGGAGCGATCCGCGTTGAGGGGAACGTCTGCTTCAGTGCTCTGGCTCCCACTTCTGCTGTGTGATGATCGACTATCGGATTTGATGCGAGCGTTTTCGGGGCTCGTTGTAGGCGAGGCCCCAACAGTCCACGTGATATTGGAGGGCGTACTGGGTCGAGGGGTAACGGCCATCGGCTGGTATGCTGGGCCAGACAATGGGGATACTGGTCGGCGTCGGATGAATGCGGATGATGTAGGCGAGCCTTCCTGCTCAGTAGTGCTCGTGCCGTCGCGTTGAGCGTCTGGCGTACGCCTTCCGCTGTTGCTCCGTGAGAGCTGGGAGTTTATCGCCGGCTGGGTATGGGGAGAAATGGGTCGTGGCGTACTTCGAGATGCGTCAGAACCTCGCCTAAGCAGAGTACTCGAAATGGAAGACGTATGCTTATGGGCGCTCTGTCCATTGGCAGTGGGAATGGGGGACGAAGCGCGCGGTGTGGTAGAATGTGAGCGAAGGTCCTCAGAGTCGAAAGCGGAATCGCGCGGCGTCATGGGTCGAGGCATTCCGGGTATGTATCCTGGTAGTCGAGGCGTCGGCGAGACAGTACCGGGACGGCCGTATGGGGTGGGCGATAATTGCCGGGTATCGGGTTCGATTATGATTTGCCCGTCGGGTGATATTGCGGTGCCTGCTTCATAGTCGGAAGATGATCGATGGTGAGCGAACTTTAGATATCACGCGTCAGAAGCACACCATTGTGGACGAGCCATTAAGTGTCTTACCGAAGTACCCGGTTCCGACGATATCTTTGTGTCACTCGGTGCACGTGAATGATCAACGTCACTGGGTCGAGGGGCCGGATGTGCGGTTCGTGGCATGACAATTTCGTCGTCGGCCTCTTCCTCGAACTCTTTGATGACTTGTGCCAACGCAGCAGACGCTCGCTTCGAAAGACGAAGACTGCTGGCACTCTCTACGACAGTCTGTAAGGGCACGTCTTCGTTTGAGGATACGAGAGAGGCTGTCCGCGCGACAGGCGTCTTGTCATTAGGGCTCGAGGGTGGAGAAGGGTGGCCAGCTTCAGGGCTGGTGGGTCGCAAGCTATCAATAGAATTGAGGGACGTTTCCTCTCGGAGGCTTTGACTGGACTCGGTGTGTGCAATGGACACAGCGCTGCGATGGGCCCGCTGGGAAATGGTGCGAAGATAGCCGTAATCGCGGAGGCGGCCGGAGGAGAAGAGGTTGTTGGAGTACCGCTTGGTGGAGCGGGGGGACGAGGTGACGGAGGAGGGGGGATATGTGGTGGAGGCGGTGTTGCTGGAGATATGTGAGGAACGCTCGGGAGTGTAATCCGAGTCTATGCCCGTCTCGCTGGCGCTGGATGCGCTGGCATCACTTTGTTGGTTTAGTCGGCCGGTGGAAGCGGCATGCTTAGAGCGGATGCGGCCGAGGGTCTGCAAAATCATGTCTTCCTCGGCCTCTGATATTTGGTTTAGCGCCCCCGTTGCTCTCTGTTCCGCGAACTTGAGTCTAAGATCGAGGAGAGAGACGGGGTCGCCGGCAGAGGTGCGAAGGAGGGTGAAGCGACGAGAGAGTCTGTGATCGTAAATATGAGGGCATGAGATTGATTCAAAGCGAAATCGGACAAGACACACTCTGGGAGGATTGGGGACGTGCGGAATGTGTCGGGGGAAGGGAGCGCAGAGAGCTGGGAAAAGGCACTGGCCGGAGAAGTCCTTGTCGTGTCGGACTTTTTGCTAGCGTACGGTGCAGCCGTGCAGGGGTAACGGGCAGAAAATGAATTGACGAGCTTACACGCGAACTAGCGAGGGACGTACCGAAGACGGTGCATATGAACGAGTTCTCTTCCCTCGTTTTGAACACGTTGGCTGCCCCAAGCGAACGCTCGGATTAGATCTCCAATTCTCCCTCGAGAGGGTTATGACAGGCAACGTGCAAAACACGAGGCGCCTTTCGCCACTGGGCCGGCCGTTCCGATCGTACAGCGTCAGGCGATGCGCAGCGGCGTCCTCGACGTCGAACGCGACAACGGCGCACCTTGCCAGGTCGCGCCGCCATCCGCACGTGCCAGCACCAGCCAATCACACACCACCTAGCCAAAAACCTTGTTCTCCGCTCGACCACCTGACGAGCTCCTTCCCTCCTTCAATATACCGCTTTCGGGGTGCACCAACTCCTATCGCTACTCACGCCGTTATCGTCTCCACTTACTGCCTTATCTGAAGACCAGATGAAATTCAAGTACATAGGTACACGCGCCTTAAAATCGACAGAAGTGCGGGATGCCGTTGTCAGTAATTCATGCCACTTATCTCTCATAGACGAAATTACATCGCATACCTAAACACCAGCCTGGGTCAGTTGCGAACGAGGGGACCGACGGCAGACCCACTTCTTCGTATACTCCTTTGCAGTCTGCAAAAACTTGGCCTTGTCCGTCTTCAGCAGCTACATCGATGCGCCATGACTAGGTCGTCTACGCCGAAAGTAGCCAAAGATCTTACTGCGGCAATGTCGGCGTCATACGGATCATCAGGACTTGGATTGTTCAGCTTCTCTTGAATGACCGCGAGTACTGTGGGACGTCTTGGTAGTGACACGGGGGAAAGGCACGAAATTAATTGGCTTACCGGTCGACAGCGTGATCGACGGCTTCCACTAGTTGTGCACCGTCAGCAGGTAGAATAGAAGCATTAACAATATGCTTCTACGAGATACAACCCCGATCCGTGGGCTTACCTCGTCTCGGAGAATAGGAACACAGATGCTACCTTCTTCATTGATGCCTGGATGGTAGACCTTGGTCTGGAACAAGACCTAAGAAGCGAAACATGAGACACGTAATACGACTAGACGAAGACAGGGGGACGGAAGCGGGAAACATATCAAAGAGGGAAAGCGTGCAACGTTTTGGGGGATAAAACATACGTCCCCCACTTGAACGATATGTACACGTGTGACTTACATTCGGCGCCTTGAAAGGGAAGTTGGTCGGCAGCTCGACCTTGAAGCGAAAGGTACCGCCTCTGTACGGACTATCGGACTGGACGTCGACGAGTCAGTCGAGGAAAGATGGAGGCAAGGACAAGGGCTGACCGCGCCTTTCACGGAGCAGTTCCAGACAAACAGGTTGTTCTCCTCAGGTTCGACCGAGACGCCCTATGAAAAAGAGGTAACGAAGTCGTAATCGGATGGACCATCGGCAGAGTACGTACATCAATAGGCTTGTCGATTATGTCTCTGAGCTCCTGTTAGACGGTAAACTATAGTCAGTGCCATCCGGTGAAACACGAGACCTTTTGGATGCGCCTAGAGTCGTGTCAGTAGACGATTTGTTTTCAGAGAAGACAAAGACTTGCCGGAGGGCAGTCATTATGAGAACGGTCAGAGATGTCAATGGTAAATCACGTGCTCTGATGCGGGTATGCACGCATGGTGACTCTCACGTGACCATAGTCAAAGCTCATGCCAATCGTCTCCGAGTCTTCGCGTCCCTCGACGCCCTCCTTGAACACCCACCCCGCCAAGAAACGCAAGGTCGCCCCGAATCTCCCCGAGCCCTCCCCAACGCCCTCCGACTCCAACACCGCCAACGTCGTCCTCCCCGCCCGACATGACCTCTTCTCCCGCCCACGTCTCACCATCTCCCGCTTCCCCACCTTCTCAGACACACCCGGCATCACATACCACATCACAGAACAGCTCGCAATGAACAGGATCGGCTTCCGTTACGTCCCCGCAGGCGTCGCTTCCCCCGGATCTGCCCTACCCTGTCGTACCATCGAGAGCGCACCACCCTCCTTTCGCGTCAGCTGGGAGGACCGCAGCGCATTCGTCAAAGTCACCCCAGACGGCCTCGGTCTCCTGGGCGAGCGCGGGTTCCGCAGCGCTCGCTGTAACGCGCCCGTCAGAGAGGGCGCCTGGTACATGGAGGTACGTGTCGAGTGCGGTGGCGGCGATCGCCCGCAGGATCTCCCGGACGCCAACATGCGCGAAGGCGGCCACGTCCGTCTCGGCTGGGCTAGGCGCGAGGCTCCGTTGAACGGCCCGGCCGGGCTTGATGGCTACTCGTACGGGTACAGAGACAAGACGGGCGACAAGGTCACGCTCTCTCGCCCACGTCCATATGGTCGGGGATTTAGCACCGGAGACGTCGTCGGCATGTACATCTTCCTGCCCCCAAGGCGAACGCCTAATCCCGACGACCCCTATGACCCCGCTCACTTGAAGCGGGAACGCATCCCCATCGAATTCAAAGGTCAAGAATACTTTGAAAGCTTGGAATACCCTCAGAGCAAAGAGATGATAAAACTCATGGAATTCTCCACCAAAGCATCCGCCACCGTCTCCTTGCCCCCAGCGCCTCCCGGTAAGAAAGCGTCGGGAGCCAAAAATCTTCCAGAACGCAAGAAACCAGGAATCGAAACGCCCGTCCTCCGCCCTCTCCCCCAACTCAAAGGATCGCATATTGCCTTTTTCGTAAACGGAGAATGCCAGCACGTCGCCTTTGGCGACTTGTACGATTATCTCCCATTACCGACCACGCCCGCGTCGCGAAAAAAAGACAAGGAAAGTTCAAGGAAACGTCCAAAGGAAGGCGCTCCGCGAGAGCACAAGGAAAACCCTTTTGACGACGGGACGCTCGGGTACTACCCCTTTGTGTCCTTGTTCAACTACGCACGCGTGAAAATCAATCCCGGCCCCGATTTCGATTTTCCCCCGCCCCTTGACATCGAGGGCTTCCTCCGAAACACATCTGGAGAGGACGTGAAGCAGTCTCTGCAGCGCACCTGGCGACCCATGTGCGACCGCTACCCCGAATTCATACAAGAACAACGCGATTTCGACGACCGGGAGGAAGAGGAAGCCAAGGTCGAGGTGGCGGCTAGAGCCGAGAGGGACAAGGTGGAGCTGGAAAAGAAGAACCAGAGGGAGCTGCGCAAGCAGCAGAACGCTGCCAAGAAACGTGCACGCGAAGCAGAGCTGCGTCAAGCGTCCGTCCACACTGCCTCTCCTCTTCGAGAGACTTCTACTGCGCAGGACGAGTCTGCGGTCGTGCTTGATGATCGATTCGGACCGTCCGTGACATCGCTGCTTCCGCCCTCGTTGAATGTTGCAGAGGATGTAGACCAGATGCATTCGCCTGCACCTACTGCTGCGTCCAGCGTTGATTACCACCATAATCCTGAGACAGAGAGCGGCTATAATTCTGACGTATTGGAAGGGGCTGGAGAAGGCGAGGTAGAGCAGGAGGGAGACATGGAGATTGAAGATGGTAATAACATGCCTGTCATGGATCTAGATCTCAACGACTTGCTGTGAATCTCATTTTCGTGTTATGAGCACACGACAGCATGTTCACTACGAGCACAGCTACCTACTATACAACTGAGTCACAAGAATCCACGATAAAAGGGCAGATCAGATCACGACCCTGCAATCCACTGCGGAGGAGGGGTTCGAACTGGATAGCTGCAGGCACCTTCAATCACCGCCGGTACGAGAACAAGATTACCACTCACCCAACAGTCTCGCCCAACCCCTTTTCTTTTTCCACTCGAATATCAAACACCATCTCCCCCGTATTCTGGTCCCACCAAACAGCACACCAGTTCCGTCTTCCCATAATGTACTTGTTCTTGGTGCGCGGCGTACCGTCAGGTTCGTGTGTAAACAGCGGCATCTGGGAGACAAGGCGGTCAGTGAACGGAAAATACCCAGACAGCCCCTCCAAACCATATTCTCGTCCGTTTCCGCATGGTGGAGCGTCTTGTGCGTCTTTGTAGCCAACGTGGAAACCATGGCAATAATCGCCGTGGGCGGCCTATGGAAAACGCCGCTCAGATACCGAAACATGCATGCAGGAGCGGACATGACGAACGGCGTATTGACGATGGCACTCGTAATGACATTGAGCATATACCGAAAATCTGTCGCAGGAGGTACCTCTAGAAGGTGGCTGTTCTTACCCCCGCCTTGTTTACAGAGGGTCTTCAAGACCCCCACACCAGCACAGTGAACATCCCCGGACAAAAAGGTGATGCGGAGGCGTTTCATCCTCGAGACGCCCTGCAGCTGCTGGATAAACCAATTTCGTTCGCTCTGAAAGAAGTGAATTAGTGTCAAACCAGCGAAAGTATTCGTTCGTCCGAACCTTGTGTGATTTCGCCGTCCAATGGTCGTTCTGTGCAAAAGCCGACATCAATGACTTAGCGACCCAGTCACAGAATCCGAAACTGCATACCAAGTCATCGAGTAGCTCCGGATCTGCATTGAATTTGTTTACGAACCCACCCAGAGCATGTCCACTACGTCCCAGGACTGTAAGAGGGTTCAACTTGGAGTCCAAGGCAGTTTCCAAGAAAACCATGCGTGGATAGGCGATGGGGATACCTGGATGGATTGAATTAACGTCACTCAGCGGAAAAGCTTTGCGTCCATGATGTTATGATTACCGCACCAAGCTGTATGATCAAATGTTCCACCTGAGGAGGCATCTGGCTGACTGCTTGCATCACTTTTCTGTACTCCTCCTCACTACAGACTCTATCCCTCATCCTCTCCGCCCTTGGCGCAAAGTGAGAAAAGGGGGGAAAATGCAGCCAAGGACTAGGACTTACCGACAGTCCAACATCAGAATTCGTATGTTTGGACCCATGTAGGCAAGGTAAGAATGCGACGGCAAGCCAACGTATGGCCCCTGAGCACCGAGGATCAATGATTTACAGGGATGGGCGCCTCGCCGGTCGTCCACACCATCGATATGTGCTAGTATCATTCATTAGAAAGTCGAAAAAAAACACACTGGAACATGGTCGTACGATTGATGAAGCATTGGAATAGCAAATACCAAAAAAAACCTCGGGTACCTATACTGCAAAGGGGAATAAGCGTTTGCAAAGGTTTCCAATAAACGACGTACGCAAGGAAAACAGGCGAGTTCTGCAGATCGTCGGGATCTGAGGCGATTTAGCATGTTAAATGAGCCAAGAAATCGTAACAATCAGCTCACAACTCCCAAAGCCGTCAATCTTGAAGGGGAAGATGAGAAAAAGAAAATAAATGATGCCCCAAACAACTTACCAGGTCTGACAAGAAATACGAGCGTGTCAACGAAAATGTAGAAATAGAGTAATTGGAGTGTGCTTACCGTGATCATCTAAAATTCAACAATCCAAAATCAAGAGACGATTGCACATACATCCAAGAACTTACCACACATGTTGAGCATTGGTCTGCCATGGGGTCAGTTACTCGAAAGCAAGTCTCGAGAAAGCGCTCACATGGAGCTGTTGGCTCTCGCGAACGCGCCATGCCTAAAACAAGCACAATAATGATTGAAAAAGAAACGATCCACACAAGCCGACATCTCGGGCGACATAGGAAATGCCAACTTTGTCGACGGCTGTCGGTGTATCCAATCTTGCATTTCAGGCTCCCTCATCAACCTTTTTGCGGTGTCAACGTCCAACTTCTCCGTAGAGGCAAAAGAAATTACCCGTCGCAATACAGCTGATCGCCTCCGCCGACTAGCACATGAAATGGCTCTCTTGCGTGCTCCCTGAGCAAGTCGAACCACACTGGATCGTAACCGCTCTTATACCCTGGACCTCTGAACTCGTCGTGGTTGACGCCAGCACTGAATCCATTACACTTTAGTCACAGACCAAAATATGTTATTCAACGGGATGACTCGAACCAGCATGTAACGCACAGAATAAGTTGCCCAGCGCATGTTTCGGTTCACGCCTGGCACATAGAAAGAAAGCTGGATGCCGTTGTTGATACTATACTTGATGTTTAGTTCCGTGTTCCCCAATTGGATCTGTATCGGAAACCTCCAGAAAGTGAACGTCCTGGACAGGGTCACTCAACCATCTGCATGACAATGGAGCGGTAGGTACACTGACCCGCCTTGACCTGCATAGACATATATCTCCTGGCCGGTGACGCGCTGCATTTGGTCGCCTATAGCACCAATGTTGGACTTGTAAGCGGCATAATTAGGATTCGTAGAAACTTGGGCGATTTCAGGTGGGGAGGTCGCAGTAGAATACGGATCAGCTGGATGAGGGCCGAGATCAAACGATAGACCAGCGTCAGTGGGACCGGCTCGGTACTGTTCTCGTTCTTCGGGATCCCACTGGTAGGTCAATATGGGATGTGGCTCGTAAGAAGACCCCGAATCTGCGGCTGCACCGACGTGAGCGTCTCGCGGAGACGACGCAGACGAAGTACGCACTAACTATCAAGACGGCGCCGTGCCAGAGATTGTTTTCGTCGACGGTGTCGTAGCGCAACAGAGGCCCGACCATGAATTGCAGGGGTGGATCCATGCGAGGTGCTTTTTGCGTGCGGGCACGTTCAGCAGCGGGCAGCTGTGCCAAGTAAGCAGGATCTGCCCATGCTTGCGATGAAGACGTTTCCGAGCGGGCAGCCTTTGCGCCACTACCGACTGACTGAGGAGGGGGAGGAAGACGAGATGTTCCAGGCACGTCACGGTATGACGGAAAGGTACCATATGGATTGCCCCCGGTGTCTGGTAGGGGACCTACTTCTTCCACTGCGATAAATCGACCATCTGGCCCCCTCTGGCCCTGCGTTTGGTAGTAATATTCGTCCTGTGCGACGGGATCAGACCCTGATACTAATCGCGATTCGCGAAGTAGAAGATACTTACCTTGTGTGCTTTTCTACGAGCGCTCCAACCGGTACTGTCCATGGAGAGAGATCGCGATTTTGGATAGGATGGGGGGAAAGATAAGCGTTAGCATAAGCAATGAGTTCCGCCGCCCCACGCCGCACGGACACCGCATGGTACAGCAACTTGTCAAGGTAAAAATTGCCCGTCGCTCTCAAAACTTCACCGGGCTCTGAGCATCGAGACAATATTAGTATGACCGTCAACCTATCTACGTCCCAAACTTATATCCAATGCAATTGGCCCCCAAGTTTAGCCAACATGTTCCACAACACTCGTGACCAACTTTCCATCCTTGACCACCGATTTTAGCATCTCGGGCAAAGCTTGCTCTTGGAAAACCCCCTCTTCTTCTCCTTCAACCGGCAAGCTGACATTTATGGCACTACACTTGGCCGTTGTGATTTCGACACCGAGACACGCTTTTGAAAGGTAGATCTGACCAGAATCCGTAGAATCTACCTGGATAGTCGGAGCTGTTCCGGTGATTTGAATTTGGAATGACGGAGACTTGGTAACCGAAACAGAAGAGATCACAGACTCGACGAGAACAGATGTCTTTGTGCAGCTGACTGGGTTAAGAGTCACACTCAGTCCAACAGTCAAGTGATGTTCAAATCACTCACTCAATGTGACAGCGTTAACTTTGCCCTTGATGATGACAGTGGTGTTTTTGCAGCCAAACAAATTGATAGTTTGGTTGATCTCGACGTCTGTCACCTCCAGTGCAGACTGGTCCTCTTGGTACTCCTGCCCATCGCATACATGAGCATTGCGTTTCAACTCTAGGTGCTGTTGGCTCACAATTAACCATTTGCTACCTTCCAATGCAAACTTGGAGGGTTTCTTTCCCATCAACCCAGCAGGCTTTGCGGGTTTTGTAGGCTTTTTTGCTGCTAAAACGACCTTGTGAATCCAAATGCTGGTTGCTAAACAGCGAACACAAACCTCCTGGACCATAGCTTGCTGGAACAACGCTACTTGCGCGCAGAGTAGGATTCTTGTGGGTCATTTCGCTCTTGTCCACTTTCCTCAAGCCCTTGGTCACCTCTTCGCCACGGTTCAACTCTGCGAACACGGCAGCAGCACCTCCTACTGCTGCTGGTGGTGGTGGTGCTTGGGGGGTCCCAGATGATGGCGGAGGTGGAGGTGGCGGAGGGGCTGAAGAGGCTTCTGTAGACGGAGATTTATATTCTGAAATATGAACGCCCTATCACAGGATGAGAATCATAAGGAACGTGAAATGTCGATCACTAACGCCAGCAGTCCAAACCAGGCCAGTCGGATGGTTCTCCAGAATATAGCGTTTCAATTCATCCAAAATGGCGATGAAGGTGCGAACCCATTCAGCGTGGCGAGGGTCTCTGAATCCAGGTTCAACAGTCGCTCATATGCGTGCGTAACCACGTACTTGTCCTTAAATTCTTTAAGGATCCTGTTCGTGTAAAACATTGTAGAATCCTTTATTTCCGAAATGAACGGTGCTGGCTTGGGTTCCTACGAAGAAACAACGCGTGAGCGATATACACGATGGGATGTGAGTGGCACTCACGATGGCGACCCAACCGACGCACATGGCACCCTCTGCAACAGTGCAAAGATGGTTGAACCATTCTCTTTCCTTTCTGTTGGCTTCTTTGGCACGAGTGACGGCTTCGATGGATGCCTGCAATGGTCTCAACAGCTCTCCGAAAGCTTGCTGATTAGGTTTCTTGCATGCTGCGGCCTTGAGCAACAAGTCACGCAAGAGCTGGATCGCTTGCACAAACAAGTTTACCTATTGGAGCGCATGAGAGATCACGTATCACTGTTTCGTGGAATGTGTACTTGATCGATCAAGACTTGCGGGGCGAGCGCAGCTGTGAGTTCCACCAGCGGCTTCAGCCTGGCTTCGGTCACGATCACATCAAAAGCCTGGACGCTGGGAGGGATGACGACTTGTTCGACAACGATCGCGGGTGGTGGAGCGGACGGAGTAGCAGCTGCGACGCTTGTTACGGTGCTCGTGCTCTGCCTGCGGGTCTCACGTCTCGTGTCCTCGAGATCCTCGAATCGGGATGCAATTGCCTCCAAGCTAAGTGCGCGACGTGAGCATACTTTTCGCGAAACAAACGGTCGGTCTACCGTTTGACTATGGTCGCAAGGGTGTACAACGACGGATGGTTTTGGGTAGACATGTAGTAGGATCACGCTTACGTCGCCGGCGCCTCACACAGACAGTACTGCGACCGGAGTCTTCCGTCACTCCGCTCGTTTCTCTACTCTTCTACATCCTGCTCAGATCTTACCTTGGCCTTCTTTCTCGCCTTTTTACGCCGCTGACGCTCTCTCTCGTTCTGTCTAGCGCGCTGAAACCCCCCCTTTGAGAGGCCAGGGTTGCACAACTCGTCCAACTGATCATATGAAAAAGTAGACAGGGAACTCGGATTAGTACTTTTCTGATACGCTCTCGTGGAGATGTATTGCAACACGCCTTTTCCAATAAACGTCGTCTAGCCAACATTCGATTGGTCGCCAAAGAACGGGTCTCCTGACATGCCACACGAAAGCCAGTGGGTCTATGAAGAAGCTGCACGTTGTTTTCTGTCTTGTTGATCGACTGTCCGCCAGGACCACTCCCTACAAGAGATCAGCACTCGACCATGTACTAGCAGTCGGCGTCAGACCTACCTCGCACAAACGTTTCTACCAAATCCTCCTCACGCAACTCGGGAATCTTTCGCTGTTTATGGGCTTTCTTGAGTGCTGAAAAATTGCGCGACATTAGCGTGCTAGGAGGAACAGCATTTTCTGCATGTCTTGTATGAGCCTCAGAAACAGCGTAGCTTGACAGTTGGGTGATAATTACGTTATGCCGTCCTTGCGTGCTCGACGACCTGACTGGATTGGCGGAGGATTCTTGATCGAGTCGTTATCCCCAATCTCTGTATGCTGGGTGATACGTAACCCTGAAAGCGGCGTCAGTGGTCTAGTTCGAGCGCCCAGCACAGGATTTACTCCAAGCTTCATCCCCGGAGGGTGTTTCGACTCTTTTGGCCTGAACGACGTTCCTCCGCAGTGTTGTTGCGACGTCCCTGGTCAGCTGTATTTTCTCTTCCACTTGAGCCGGGTCGTTTCGAGCTACGTCGTCCAAAGCCAACGTGTCCGTGCGCATCTTGATTCGAAAGGCTGCAAAGACATGAGCTTGACGTGGGCTGTCCCAGCAAGCGACCGACCTTTTTGAACTGGAGCATCGCCTGCAAGAGGTCAGACGGTGACAGGCGCGAGAGAACCGCGCCACGTACCCGAGAAAGTGAAGACAGATGCCCTGAGGAGGTCGCGGTAGGCTGAGCGGGCGGCTGCTCTGAGACTCGGTGAGACTGACATGCCTCGTGGAAAAATCCCTTGCGGTTGCTGGTTTTCTTCCCGGTCAAGTCGGGCCGCGCTATTCGAAATTGCCCATATGTGGGTGGGCGCAAGACGCGTTCCTTTTTTGGACGCGTCTCGCGACTGTTGACTGCCGTGTATACACACCCAATCTCTCCTCCTCCTAAAAATCGAGTAACGGACAGAAAATTAAGATTTCAAGGCCTGCGCACGAACAGAGGCACGTATAAGAGCCTCCCGGAAATTTCTCAGCGTTATCCATACAGTTTCGCATGTGACCACAGCCCAACTTTTGTAGACTGCTCGTTCACCCTTTCTGACCGCGTTTTCCGTCTTCTGTGGCACATAGCATCGCGATTCTCGTCAAATATCTCTGCCAGTCACATCTACAGGACCCGCCTGTCGCTTACAGAACAAAAGAGCCTCGCGTTATCCATATCTCAAATAATAGCTCACGTGACTTCCGCGAATTGAGTTTGTTGACTGCTCAACGCGCCCTCGGAGTTTTAACACATCTATCTCTTAAACCACTACTATCTCTCGTAGGACACTCTCGTAAGCCCCTTATCCCTCCAAACACCCAACCTCTAGCCGGAACAGCAAGGCCATTTGTCAAGTCCGCTTCATATCTTTCAAGATGTCCGTCAAGAAATCAGCTACCGCCGCAAAGACAACTAAGAAGGCCGCCGTTCGACCTGTAGCCAATCACCCAAGTTGGATTGAAATGATCAAAGTTAGTACATCGTCTTTCTTATCCTTCCGACACGGCGCACGCCTTTTCTACGTTACAATGTCGCCGCTGGCTGTCCCATATGTGCTTATGGGCACCATATCCCCGAAAAGGCAGGGCGGAGGGGACAGCTCGTTTCCCTTCCCCTTTTCACGGGTGACTGACCTGTGGCGACGGCTGAGAGCATGGACGTACCGCCTACTTGCTCTGGACTTGTGTTCTGATGTCTTGCTTGCCTCCTGACCTCGTTTGATCTAAAATAGGAGTGTATCGCAGCAAACCCCGACGATTCACGCCAAGGAGTGTCCCGCCCCCACATCAAGAAGTGCGCATTCCCAATGACATCTTGAATAATCTGCTTGCTAAGTAGCTCTTAGATATGTAGAGGAGCAGTACAATCTCCAGATCGGCAATGCTCAAAACACTCAATTGGCCAGAGCCATTGCCACTGGCGCCGAGAAGGGCATCTTTGTGTTACCCAAAGGTGGCTCTATCCCCTCCATGTAATGTATCTACATACTAATGCGAATCATCGCAGGCCCGGCGGGGAAAGTCAAGCTCCCCCCTAAGACTGCCCGACCTGTAGATACGTCGGCATCAAAGGAGGTCCGTGCACTCATCCACCACGTGACTACCGGACTAATCTTAGGCCTTTAGAACAAGCCTGCCAGGGTTGCTGCAGTAAAACCTGCTGTGAAACCCCGGTCTACAAAGACTGCCTCAGCGAAGGCAACCACTGCCAAGCCCACCGCGGTCAAGAAGGCCGCAGCAAAGCTAAGGACAGCCCCCGCTGCCAAATCATTGTCCTCCAAGAAGGAAAGAGTTGCAGAGAAGAAGCCCGAGGCTGCTAAAGCCTCAAAGAGCACCGCAGCAAAGGCTACCGCTGCCAAAGCACCGAAGAAGGTTGTTGCCGGTAAGAAGGCTGTTCCCGCGAAGAAAACTGTTGTTGCCTCGAAGCGAGGGGCCGCCAAGAAGGTCCGTAATACTGCTTATTTATTCCCAGCATCCCAGTTGACAAGTTCTATAGGCGGTCACAGGGGCGAGTGCTCCTGCCAAGGCCAAAGCCGCCGCTGCCAGGAAGGCACCAGCAAGCAAAAAAGCGACCCCAGTAAAGAAGGTGCCATCCAAGAGAACGTCTGCCAGGGCGTCGTCGTAAATATTGGGAGGTGGTTGAGGTGAAGCACTTACCTCGACGAGATTCCTGGTAGCTAATATGTCGATAGACTTGTGAACATATTTTCTGTTAGTGTCTTAGTTTCTTTGGGTCTTGTTGTACGTTTGCGATCCCTCGATATGCTCGTCCTCGCCCCCTCTGCGCAGCCTTTATTATTTCTCTGTGTCGTATTGAGTATCTCATGTATTGTTCTCTTATTATATATAACGTCGTGCGATGGATATTGAAGCCATGATTCGTCGATATGGACAGGGGCTAAGTTATGGGGGAGACGGAATAAGGTTATGATTGCGATAGCCGGTGTAATTAGCACACCTTGGGAAAAGTTACCGGTTCAGGTGCCGATCACACGTTGTAGTGTGCCATGTCGTCCCGTGCATCCTACCCCGTCTTTCTCTCGCTGCAACAAACGCTCTGGATACAGACGACTTCCATTCTTCGCGGCCTCCTCGACGCGTCCAGATGGGACATTGTCATACGAACTGCATCGAGGTAGCGTGTCTACCTTCTCTCGTCCGCCTCCACGTCCCACTCCTCATCCAGCGACCCTGAAATCCGCGCCAATATCCTCAAGTCCCTCCTCCTCAACGCGCTCGCTCTCTCCTCCATCTACACCTTCGACCTCGTCCTCCAGCCCCTCATTCACGACCAGCCCAACTGGCTCCACAGAAACGTGGGCCGGATTTACACCGCCCTGTGGCTCGTCCCCGTCGTCGGTGTTTCCTTCTATCTCAATGTTCGGCACCCAGGTTCCCACACTCCTCTCATGATAAGCTCCTCTGACATTGCCGCCACGTCGCCCTAGGGTTCATGGTGCAACATCATCGCCAAGCGCACGTTTGTTCTGCAGCACGGCAATCGCACGCCACAACCGGTGACCTACACCGGCCTGCTGACCATGCTCGCCACGTCCGCCTACCGCGCGGTCATGGTTCTCACGTCGGTCATCGTCTCGTTTGCGCTCGGGTTCATACCGTACGCTGGCCCGCTGATAAGCTTTGCGTTCATGTGCTGGATTGACGCGTGCGTTTCCGTCTCTCGCCGGAACTTGCGCACCTGACTCGCTTGCTCCGTTCCAGTTATTACTGTTTCGAGTGAGCTGCGAGCGGCGTCTCGTCCAAAGTGGCATTCGTTCTGACGCATTTGGGTAGGTTCGTCTGGATCGCCCGCGGGATCTCCCTTTCGGGTAGGGTGAGGTACCTCGAAGAGCGTTGGCCCTACTTCTTCGCATTCGGGTTCCCTACCGCCGCGCTCTGTACGTGGGGAAGCGGTCTCGCCAACGCCGCCCTCTTTGCGCTCTTGTTTCCTGCGGTGTGTGACTTGGTCGCAGTGCCTGGGCCAGAACTAACGCTTTCGAGTGTACAGTACATCATCATGGCGATGCATGCCCGGCCCGTTCCTCAAGACCCGTTCAACCCGCGATTGTCTTCTGAGAAGAGCGATACTGTGCGCTATCCCTCGCCGCTCGTTCCCATTCGACTCCCTATATTTGCGCCGGTAATATGGCTCAACGACGTGATCGTTCGCATTCTCAGCGTCGGTGGGAGCGTCGGGGAACCCCATCACAAGAGAGCGCTGAGCAACTCGTCCGAGAGGGCTGAAGAAGGTGCGGGAATCGAGCTCCATAGAATTCCGCCTCGAGGGAAGACACGTAAACAAGTTCCCGATCCGGGACGACCCGTTGTGAGAAGGACTGGACCAAGTACCGACCGGCGGAAGCGGGATTAGAGAATCGATAGAAGTTGGTTCTTGATAAATCTCAACTACACATACCGACTTAATGTGGATCTTGTATACCCGATACTAACGAGTATCGCAATGCAACTCTCCTTTTTCTTCACTTGCTTACAGTAACGGCGCCACCTGTAACTATGGGAGAAACGCAGCTTGATGATATGACTGACTCAATGATCGACAAAGAGTGGCTCAAACGCTCAGTTCAGCTTTGCGAGTGCGCCAAGCTTACGAGTCTGAGTACATTATGACGGAGACATGTGCATACCCTGTCCGAGTGGCCTCACTGAGTACTAGCCTGGGTCGGGAATTGAAACATAAGTCCTCGCTTTCTCTTTGATATCCTGTGATCTCCTTCGAACGCTCGACATCACAACGCCCTCCTCCGCCTTGGCACCACTGGATTCAATGACAACTGGTCTGTGAGCCCGTGAAGAAGTGAAACAGAGCGGGAGTTCAAGTAATATAGCGAAAAGAAAAGAGAAAATCGTAACATTGACAAACTTTTGGACAAAGACTCACCGTGAGTAGGCTGAGTCGATACAGCACAAGCACGTTATGACAAAGACTTTCTCTCTGATTCCCTCGTCATCTTCCGTGTTGAAGGTCAGTTCCTTGACCTTCTTCGAACGCTCGGTCTCTTCAAGATTCTCGTATGCCTCTAGTCTGGACTGTGCATTTCTTTTTCTGTCTACAGCGAAGAAGCACACCAAACCACATGCTCTTCGGTCACCTGTAGGGAACACGCGAACGGCTTCTTTATGTTGTTTCGAAAATGATGTCCTTTAATGAATTCAGCGGGGCTCATGTTTGGATCGCTGATTTTGATGCCATCGCAATGGCGAATCGCCCATTCGACTGCTTTGGACATACTCAAGACATACCCGCCATAAATTAATGTGCACATTGTCTGTGTATAACTTTTCAGCCTAGTGATTTTGTCACTTTAGAGGTATTGTGGGTTGGGCTGAGAGATAATCCAGAGTCTGGATGAAGCGGAGTGCCGCGAAAGTTCTACGGGGCGCAGAATTCATGAATTGTGAGTACAGTGCGGTGCGCGAAACTGTCATGAATCTCGCGTCCTGGTCTGTGCACTTCCGTAGTCCATGTGCGAACTTATTCCCAACCGGGGATTGTCAGTAATGTTAGTGCTGCTTATCACCCTCAGACAGATGGTCGGACAGAACGCCTTACATGACCAAGAACTCGAGCATTATCTGCGCGCGTTTTCACCAATTATCATCAGACGGAATCTTGGGCCGAATGGCTTACTCTTGCCGAATTCGCTCACAACGACAAATCCCATTCGTCCACTGGCCATTCCCCTTTTTATCTCAATTATGGGCACCATCCTTGGGAGGGGCATTCTCCGTGGAGGGAGGGTCGTGTCGAACCTGCTCATGAGTTTGCTAGCCGGATGAAGAAAACCCGTTCCGAGGCTGAAGCGGCACTGAAGAAAGCATCGGACGACACGAAACGTGCACACAACCGGAAGCGTATTGGAACTTCTACGAGGATGCGTCGCCGGAGCAAAAGGTCCTTGTCACCAGTGGACTGATGGAAAGTCCTGCTGCTACTTGGTCAGGGGCTTATATTAATGCCGAGCTGCAGAGTAGCATGACCCGTCTAGCCTGGATTGGAAGACTATTGTCACGGCGCTAAAGGAAGCTTATGCTCCTATCAGCGAAATGGCGGACGCGCAGGCCAAGATTCGCCTCTCGAAACAGGGTTCCACTCTTACTCATCAGTTCTTGACCGCATTCTCTCAGCTCGTAGCTGAAGCTGGCTGGACCATTGCCGCTGACACGCCGGTGGCGGACCATCTCATCGATGTCCTCAAGACAAATATGAATCTGACTACAGTGCAGGCGACGGAGGAGCGTTACGGTCCGTTCGTCATCCTTAGCAAGCATGGTGAAAGTGCGTTTAAACTACGACTTCCTGCGACGTGGAAAGCTATCTACCCTGTTTTTAACGAATGTGTTCTCTCTCCTACATTCCTCCCGAATTCCCTTCCCAGAAGACACGCCTTCCTCCGCCTCCCGACCTCATTGATGGCTTCGAAGAGCAAGAGATCGAGGAGATTTTGGACTCCCGTCTCCGTCGAAGTCAACTCGAATATCTCATTCATTGGAAGGGATTCCCCCGTGAGGAACGCGAATGGAAACGAGCCTCTGAACTTGTCCACGCACGCGAAGCCATCACCGATTTCCACCGCGCCCACCCTGCTAAGCCCCGTCCTACCCCTACTATGCATCTCCGTTTTCGCCCTATCGAAATTTTCACTCGACCTCACATCCCTTATCGACTATTTAATTGGGAGAACGACACTTTCGAATGTGTCCTTGCTCATCGCCAATCGTCTGTAGCCTCGGAGGAAGACATTTGGTTCGACGCTCGCGATAGTTTGCCGGATTGCGAGACGCAATCCTTAGGCGGGGGGTAATGTCATGACTCTCGCGTCCTGGCCCGTGCACTTCTGTAGTCCCTGAGTCTCCCTTTTCTCCAGTCTCGTTCTCCTCTGTTCTAGGTATCGTGTATGCATTCCGTCTTTCCGTCTTACTTAGGTCCTCTGTTCTAGCACTCAATACACAACATCGAGACGCGGGTTCTAGCGACCCTGACAGAAACGTAGCAAGAGGTTCGTCTATGTACACAGAATAGCCCAATTCCCCAAACGAAAGAAGCGAACATAACTGATAGTGGTCATCACAAGCTTTTGTGTCAGTGAAAGAGTAAACGAGGGCAGGATACGTCCTAGCACTGACTCCCCGCTAGCGACTCGGAACGGTCACTGTGGAAGATGTGGAAGGAACATGTCGCAGGTCATGTTGGTAGCTTTAAAAAGAACACTCATTATATCACCATACCATTGAAGGTCCTGTCACTGACGACATATGTAACTCGCAGTGACTAAGATTCGGAATCTAAACTGTGACGGTCTCGTAAGTTTGGTCTTTACCCGAATCCCGCCCACTCGATCGAATAATACGTCACCACCTTTTTGTCCTCGTCCCATTCGCATAACAAGTGAGCCTTCTTCGTACCGGTTCCTAGACGACCGTGGGCAACGATCTCCATTGGCCGAAGAGGGGCTGTAGGCGACTCGATGACAGACGCGACAAAGTGGGAGTGGTATCGTAATGGGTCCCCTAATGATAACGAAATATGTCACGACGGTTCGGAAAACCCGCACTGGAAAGAAAAGAAGGTCTCTTCGGGAAGACCACCCAGAAAAAGGGTGGCCGTCGCTGAGTAAACAGAAATGAACGGGCAAACCTACCAGGATACACCAAGTATTCGCCACCGAATTTTATACCGCCTCCCAAGAAATAACCTTGTTCCCACAAATCTCGAAAGACGCCACAGCGGGCGCGTTCAACAGGCGTTTCAGGATAATCCCAAATGCCAGCATCGCGAGCGGCTGCGAGCGTGGTGAATGAATGTTCGGACGGGGCATACCAGTCGAATTTGGACGCTCCAGGAACGCATACGGTATACGGTGTGGTAGAATTTGAATTTCGGGGCACAATTTGTTCAGCTGTCCGTGTTGACTCAGCGTGCTGAGGAACTTTGCCGAGGGGTGTGGATGAATTCTGATCGAGTGCACCCTGATGGGGTTCGTGTGGACCTGTTTTATCACGTGCCCTTTTCTCCTCTCGTTCTTTGCGTTTCAGGACTGCTTTTTCTGACATGGCACGGTCTGGATGGAGGGCCTCTTTGGCATCGTGTTCCTCTGCCAAGGTGAGCTGTACTTCGATGCTGTGCAACCGCTCGGCGTCCCACTTGTCCAGTTCGGCTGCGCTCGGATCGCGAAGAGCATGTCGATCGTCTACCAAGATTGCCAGGCCTGTGAGTGAACAAAGGCAGAGGTGCCGGGTCCGAATCAGGTGTGCTTTACTAAGACGGAGCTTGACTGACCCTTGTCCACGAGAAGCACCACCTCCTCGGGCATGAGTTGAAGCGGGACGCCTAGGAACACGTTTTGTTGGGACAGATGGGGGAGTGTGCCGGTCAAGACGCCGCACAAGCGGTGCTGTGAGCGCAACGTTGCGATATCTAGGAGATGGTCGTCGAAGGAACGTGAAATGGATCGGTTTGGCTTACCGTCGATGTCCCATAGATGGGCCTTCTTGTTGGAGACGCGCAGTGGTATTGGGGACATGATATATCGATGAAAGGTTTAGCATTTGACGATTTATTTTAATTTCTATCCGGCTTCCGCTCCGATTTATGTAGACAATCCGATCGTCTCCCGAACAGCAAGCGTATACCAGACATTGATACCTTTCTTGCAAGTCAACCCGAGTAAGCGACATCTAGTTGTGAATTATCTAACGTTTTCGATCGTGCTACTAGATACCAGGCATAGATATGGCAGCGCCGATACAAGATGTCGTCTTGCTCTTTGGAGACTCGCTTACCCAGGGTGGGTGGGTACAATCTGGAGTCGCACAACAGTTATCCTGTATGTCTACCTTGCTTTTCACGTCTATCGGTTGATCGAGAGGTATCTAGCTGCCTATATCCGCAAGTTTGACGTGATTAATCGAGGGCTGAGCGGATATCAGACCGATTGGGCGGCTCCAGTTCTCGAGCAGGTAACTCAAAGATGACGCATGAGTGATTATCGTGACATGGATTTTTTTATAGATCCTCGTACAACAACACCAACAGCATCATGTGCCAAAGGTGCAGTTGCTGACGATATGGTTTGGGGCTAACGATGCAGCGACGCTTCCGAGCATACAGCACGTGCCACGGGACCGCTTCAAGGCCAACTTGGCCCACCTTGTGAACATGGTCAAATCGCCGACATCGGCGTATCATTCGCCCGATACGCGAATTATTTTAATAACGCCGCCGCCTGTGAACACTTACGATTGGGACAAGGCGCGTGACTTTGAGGCGACAAAGTCGTATGCAGAGGCTGTGAAAGAGGTTGGGGTGCAAGTTGGGGTGCCTGTGGCGGACGTGTGGACGGAGATCTGGGAAGCCGCGGGACGCGATG
The DNA here is from genome assembly GCA_038090255.1 of Austroboletus niveus. NCBI lineage: Eukaryota > Fungi > Basidiomycota > Agaricomycetes > Boletales > Boletaceae > Austroboletus > Austroboletus niveus. The sequence continues at coordinate 43,371 of JBBPMJ010000143.1, forward strand.
AGCGGTCTTGCGCGCAGTTTCTCTACGATGGTCTGCACCTGAACGCCGCTGGATACGAGGTGAGATCGCGAGCGACGCAGCACACGGGGCGACTGAGCGATGTCATAGATCGTGTACAAGTCGATCATGAAGGTTGTGGAGGAGAAATACGCAGAGATCCACCCCGACTCGGAGAAACTGCAGAACGTGTTCATTGCGTACGTCGATCACGCCGGTGTCTTTTCTTCGCTGATGATCGGAAAGGTGGGACGAGGTGAACGTGGCGGATGCGCGGGCCTCTGTGGAGAAGAGGCGTGCGGTGCTGTAGAGCTGTATCTATGACGATCTTATTGTTGTACGGGTGAATTGCACGTGACATAGAGTTGACCAAAGAAAAGCCAAACAAAGGACATTTTTAGGCCGAATATTGGACGAGTGTAGACGTTGCGACTGTTCGTTCGGTTCCTGGTCGGTCTGACTTTCTGCTGCTAGTCGAGACTGTCTTCGCTAACTCATTATGGCAGGGGACCCACAAATAATCCACTTGCGGACTTGCATTCTCCCTTTTCTGATTCTTGTTCGAATTTCTGTGTGAGAGTCTCAGTATACGCTATAATACGCCCGTAACAAACCTACCCGCCTTCCCCGCTGTCCTCCACATATCCAGGCGCGGCCTCCTCCGCCAATTCATTCATTACGTCCAAGGTAATATCATTCCCTTGTCGTTTCACCCTAAGCGAACACGAGGCTGCCGCTGTGGTATGTCTCCCAACTCGGGCGCACAATGCTTTTCTTCTCTTCCACAGTCCACACCGCTCCCAATTATCCATACTGACTCTCCGTTTGATTTCCAGCTTGTTCTGGTCGTGATCAAAGCTGCTTTCAGTCATATTCGACTGGTATATATTCCGTGCGTGTTCCACCTTTCCGCCCGAAGCCAACAGTCTCTCACCAGCTGTCTGCGTCTTCATTGCACCACCCTCTTCGTGCAACGCGTTTCTCCCCACCATGTCTCGCCTCACAGATCACCATATTGCAAAGAGGCGCAAGAGAGATTACGATTACTCCTTGGGCCCTCAAGTCATGAACTTCTTCTCCACCATCTCAACAGCCTCTTCTCAATATCTCAGCGCGCCTCTCGCGCCTATTCGAAAACGCAGTCAAAATTTCAAGCCTCGTGATGACCTCGACGATTTTCTCTCCTCGGACCTCGAGCTTTCCTTCGCCTCAACCATGTCCCTCAACTCCCCTTCGCGTGACTTTGTCAACATCTCTCAGGACGACGCGATGGACGTTTCTCCAATACCTCCATCCGTCGCACGCAAAGAGCCCGTCCAGTTCGACAAGCCCATAAGCCGTCCCCGTGCTTACACCAGCGGCGCTCGGATGTTTGGCCAAGACTTGAGTAACAGCAAAACGCCAAGCGACTCGATCTCTTCTTCAAAGCTCGGCACCCAGTCTGGCTTGAAGCGCACCCAACGCGGCGCTTTGCCCCTTGAGTGGTTTGCCGCTCAGCAGATAGAGCGCACCCAAACGTTGGACGAAAGTCTGTTTGCCCCCGTGAGTGTTCTGTCTCTTGATCAGCTCTTCTCTCATACGCGTCATTAGCCCGTTGAGTTCGCAACCCTCACTTCGGATGACGCAATGGACGTGGATCCTGCCCCAATGGTCCACACTGAAGATCTTCTGAGCTCACCTCTTTTGTCCGCTGCTCCAACGATCACTGAGTTCAACATGTTTCATAGAACCATATCTTCAACTGCGTTGGAGTCGCCTGGTGCTGGTTCCGTTGAGACAAAGAAGAGACGTTCTACTTCGCCTGAGCGCGTCAGCTATGTTGAGCAAGATGCTCCATCCTCTCCTCCTCCTTCGTCACCGACCGATCATAAACTCAAGCGAATGGGAAGCAGTTCTTTGCTGTCTCACTTTAGCAAGCCAGCATTGCAGGGTCTCGGTGTTCCCTCTAATGTCAACAAACGTTCCCGTCGGCCTGCTTTTTCCGCCGTAATACATCCTGTCGAGGGTGGCCCCCGTTCTGCTTATCCTGTAAATGTACCGGAAGAATCACCTTCTCAGGGTCTCTTCCCGTCCAAGTTGGGCCTCTCTCGTCGTGTTGTTTCTGCAATGGCTCCGCCTACAGGTGTGGACTTATCCGACGAGTCTTTTGATGGACCGGATATGTCTTCCCCTGCTCAGGCGTACATAAAGCGACAGCAGACTAAAACCCTCCGCCGCCGTGACGGGACAGATGACTTTAGGCCTCTCACTGGTGCCAGCCCTTTAGCGAAGGAGGCTTTCGAGAGCCCTTCGGCAAAGTTTATGCTTCCGGGTTTCGGCGATAACGAGTCGTCAGGCAAGATCCTCCCATGTCATCGGGTGCGGGAGGATGGTTTGATGAGAATTGCTCCAAAGACTGTAAGTCATTCATCGTTCCGGAATACGCGACCTAAATGGCTCTCTTTTGTAGCTGGATGCGCTGCTGGACGGTGCATATAGTGACCAAATCGCCCAATTCCACGTCATCGATTGCCGCTTCGACTACGAATACAACGGTGGCCATGTTTCGAGTGCAGTCAACATCAATACCACAGCTGGAGCGGAAGAATTTTTGCTTGCTCAGAGTCGGCCTAAACCGTGTGTAAGTGGGGATAATTCAAGGAAGACAGTTTTGGTCTTCCATTGCGAATTCAGTGCCAAAAGGGCACCGACGATGTAAGTCGCACTTTTCTGCTTCCATTATAGGATACTTAGACAAGATTTAGTGCGAAGCATCTACGCTCCAAGGACCGCGCCATGAACAACCATGTGTATCCAAGGATTCATTACCCAGAGGTGTACATCTTGGAAGGTGGTTACTGTGCATATTATAAGCATTCCACGAACCGCTGCCAGCCACAAGGTTATGTGACGATGGACGACCCCAGCCACGCGCTCTCTCGCCGGGAAGACTTGGATCAGTTTCGAAGGGCAAAGTTTGGTCGCACAAAGTCGTATGCTTATGGGGATCTGGGTTCCAAAGTATCCTGCATGACACAACAGCAACAACCGCAGTCCAAACGCAACACCGCTCCTGGTGCATCTCAATTATTCGCTGCCGCAAATGCTGCTCGTAGTCGTCGCAATGGACTGTCCACCCTGGCGGAGATTGGCAACCTCAGCATGACTGACGACGAAGATACCGACATCGGCGATAGTCCGTGCCCACCCCCGAACAAGGGTGCTTCGTCCAAGGTCAAGCGATTGACGAGAGGTGTTGTGCGGGCCGAGACTTTTGATGCGGCACGTATGACGGCGTACTGATCTCGAGCGACTGCTCTCGATGGCCATGCATGGCTGCAAGTCCCGCTTTCGGATTTTTCTGTCAATGTCTAGCTATCCATCTCGGCATCTATCGGAGCTACTTTGCGCATTTTTTCGGCTCGTCTATCCCGTCGACTGTGCTCTGGTTCGCAATCTCGCACGGTACTTTTTTCTTCGCTCTACACGTTTTTTTACGCCTCGGTGCCATGGGTTCAGACCTGGCAAGTTTTTACGACAGACCGACACGACACCATTCATCCCTACATCACTTGGCATCATTCGACTATATCTCAAAACACCATCTTCACGTATAGCCAATCGATCGATCGCATTTCACGCTCCATTTGTTGACTATCTCGCAACAGAAAAAAAAAGATTTCACCACGGCATAACCTCCACCCGCATCTGTCATCGCTATATGTGTACGGGGCGATTCGATTGCCGCCATTTGTTTTATTTCCTCGGTATATCTACTTTTTCTTCATATTTATGGCGTATCTCGAGACGGCTCATTTTTATTTATGTCCATCTACGCCAATAAGAACCTTTTCAAGTCCTGTTTTTCGTCCGTACATCCCACGTACACTGTTGTCATTTTTATATATCTTTGTTTTCCATTTTTACACAACTCGAACAATCTGTTTCAAGCTTACCATGTTTTTTTTTCTATGGATCCTTGGATCTCACGGAACGGTCGTCATGGCCGCTAGTGCGTATATATACGGGTACGGTACTTAACGGATCGCTCGGCGCATTCCTCTTGTTTACATTGTTTTTTTTTTTAATAATCCAAACGAAAGATTTGTTGCATGTCTTTTTCTTTCCTGACAGCTTGGTCGTCTGAGCAAGGTTCAACGTTCGACCTGCCGGGTTGGAGGAGCAACGAGAACGCTGGTGGCGAAGCGAGGAAGCCAGAATCAGGGTCAATATCGACCGAGATCGTGGCGGGACACGAGCAACACAATGTTTCCGCTCAAAGGCCGAGCCTTTGAGTAATCCAGTCATTTATTGCTCGGAATCAGTACGTATACAACCCGATCTGAGAGAGAACTGGCTCAGGTGGATTCGGGGTCCCACCCCGGCTACTTCCGAAGGCTCGAATTCTTGTAACGCTCCCTGCGGTGGTTACTACATACTAGTGAATCAAATTGGGCAAGAATCGCCGACATGATGGCTTAGCCCCTCTTAGTCAACGCAACTACCGTATTTAAGGAGGTGCACATCAAGTACTGTATCGTCCGATCCGTCACGGCTATCGTTATCTCACCCTTCGCTCGCCGCATAGAATGGACTGTCTCCACCGTAGACCTCAATGATGGAACCCAGGTTCCTTGGATAGCCTTTGTAACGGGTTTTACGTATGACAACGAGGATGTTGCTGAGGAAGTTTATCTCGCTATCGAGAATGGGCTCACGCACCTCGATGGCGTCCAGACTTACCGAAGCGAAAGTTCACTCAGCGACGGCATCATCGCTTCGGGAAAGCCACGTTCAGCCTTGTACATCACAACAAAGTTTGGGCCTTCTCTGGCTTCAGGAGTCACACCGAAAAGTGCGTTGAAGAAATCTTTGAAGAGGCTCAGGGCGGATTACGTGGATCTGTACTTGGTTCACCGACCGGGAAGTCAATTCGGTAAACTCAAGCAAGTTTGGAAAGGAATGGAGAAAGCCAGGAAGAGAAGGTAGGCTTGACCAAATCCATCGGCGTTTTCAACTTCACGGCGGAACATCTCACGGAGATCCTCGAGGTGGCTACAATTATCCCGGCCGTATATCAGGTATGGAGATTGTAATTTCCTTTGGGTCGTCATCTCGTTTCCTTATTTAATCGAAAATAGGTCGAGGCTCACCCATACGTATGGAAGGCTCTCAGACCCAACCTCGCAATCCATGCCGAGTATGGCATCGTAACCTCCTCCTATTGGAAGTCTATCTCCCATCGACTACGGCAAAGGTGGTCCTCTCGACCCCGTCATTGAGCAGATCCGCGCTCGCCTGGAAAATAATTGGGGATCCCCTGTGTCCGAAAGTCAGGTACTCAACAAATGGCTGCAGCAGAAAGGTGTCTTGGTTGTGACGTGAGTCGGTTCGACTTCTTTCTGGCAGTATGTGTTGAGTGTTCTCTCGGAGTACGTCATCCAAAGTGGAACGTATCAGAGAACTCGTGGATACCATGAATGTACCGACCTCACGCCGGAAGAGGTCGAGCTGATCGATACTACAGGAGCGAAAATGCATAAGAGATACTTCGTACGTTCAATTTCCATGCGAGAAAGGTCTACGACATTGAATATCGATAGCGAGACAGGTGGCCACCCGAATAAGAAAAGGGGGGGAATCAGCATTCGATTCTTGTCGATTTCTCGCCAGTAATAAAGATTCGGAATTCAGTACTTCACCTTTCATACGCGCAGTTATTCTTAATCTGTAGTGTCGTGGTCAGTGGTGAATGTACATTCCAATAGCACTCGTTGCTTGAATTCAGTTGCAAATACATTGCACGAGCATTGATTACGTGATCAGTCAATCAAATAATTACAGGAAAGGAAGGGACTCCCTTGATGATGTCAACCCTCCCCCCCAAAAAAAACATGCGAGAACACGTAGCACACGGTACCAGAAAAGAAAAAAAAAGTTTCACAGCAGGGCGGCATCGAGATTGTGCTGAAGGAACAACATTTCAGGGAAATACCTCGCCCGTACGGCACGTCCGCCAAAAAATCTTCCATCCATCTCTCGGACAGTCTTCCACGCTCCCGACGGTCCAGCAAACAGCACGAATATACGAATAGCCTCTTCGGGACTGGACGGAAGTGGATAACAAGCATGGACGATCACACGCTCGACGGTGCCGTTCTTGGAGCATTCGTCGCCTGACTACGTGTCAGCTGGGCGAGTAAAAAACCGAACCCAGTTGGACATTACCGATTTCGTCGCGCAAATCACCGTCGTCGGCGTCTTCAGGGTCCACCATATTCGTGAGTACGACAACCCGACTCGGTTCGCCAAACCGTTCGCGGTCTTCGCGTGCACGTGCATCATCATTGTCGTTGATGATCCTGCCCATCTTGGAATTGATCGCCGGCTTTCCCTGAGGTTGTGCTGCGGTCTTCTTGTTTCCTTTCCCGCTCTTAGCCTGGGCGATTTGTTCGACAGTCAATGCGTTGACGATGCCCGAACCATCGGCTCCAAGCCCTTGCCCCTCCTTGTGACCCCATTTCGCCATCATACGAGCAGCAAAACCTGATCTATGAATACGATCAATATGTTCTGAAAACTTGAGCACAAAATAACCCCTACTTTTTAGTAGATGCACCCTCTTCTTCCAAAGGTGCAGGTGGAGCGGGAGAGTTTTCTCCAGAGTCGCTTGGTCCCGCGGTACTTGCACCTGCCGACGCAGCTAGTGCGCTCAACCTGGCGGCAATGCTAGCAGCGGCTTTTACTTTATCTTCAAATCCACTCAGAATTGGGCCCGGAGGAGGGGGAACGTTGGTAGGCGGAGCAAATGGATTGTATGCCAAGCGCGGAGGAGACGGTGGTTCAGCAATGCTGGAGGACATTGGAGGGGAGAGAGGCTGCGAAGGTATGAACGGAGGAGCAGCGGGCCGGAGCCCCTGAGTCATAGTAAGACGACGTTGGAACACCTCGTCTCCCGTCTCTGCACGGTCTACCGATATGGTTGCTACTTCCGTTGTGTCGTCTGGGAGCATGTCAAAATCTTCATCATCGGCGGGCTGAAATTCTGCCGGAGCTGCAGCAGGCTGGCCGCCGCCAGACAGAGCTAAACGCCGCTGATATGCCTCCTCCCCAGACGTATTTCGATCTACATGAACTGCTGGCGGAGACGGCGCTCGAGGGCCTACTCCTTGCGACAGAGCCAAACGGCGCATGTACGCATCCTCGCCGGACATATTACGATCCACAGCGACCGGAGCTGTGTCGGTGCTCCCGATACCGCGAAGGAGATCATCGTCCGCACGACACCACCGGTCCAGTGAAGTTTGATCATCGAATTTACCTGTGCCAGTCGTCATCAACACGGATATAAAATTGTCAGAGACAGTCAACAAACTAGTCTTGCGAGGACGTTCGTCTTCGCTTCCAGAATCACTTTGGTCACTCCCTTGGTCTCTAGCATCGCGTACACGCTTCCTCTCCGCAGCACGCTCTGCTGCGCGTTCAATGCGATCGCGCTGTTTCCAAACTTTGTATTCGTTGTAATCATTCGGTTTTAACGGGTCGTACTGTTCTATGGGATCCCAAACAGCAGCGGGTTGTAAACTTTTATTCTGGGCACAGTCAACTAGGGATCAAGCTCCTGGCGTCTGCCACTCACCTTCTTGCCCTTCTTCCCACCACCGCCACCAGGTCCCTTGCGCTTTTTGTGCGCTTTGAAGCCGTTGACATCTTCGTCAAGGACCATTGAGGGAGGCTTCATTTTCTTGCCCCAGCCTTCCTTGCGCCATCCAGCGCTAGGTTCTTCCTTGGCGTCCGCTTGATCATTTGTAGAAGTGACCAATTCGGGCGGTGCGAACACGACGGCAGTTGCAGAGATGATCGCACTCGAGCTGGTCGACGTTCCCATCACGGGGGGCGCAGGTGTCGCTGAAACCGGTATGGCCGTCGCCCCAGGAGGCAACCGAATGGCAACCGGCTTCGCTTTGGGTTGATTCCTGCGAACGGGCGCAAAGGCGAGTGCAGCAGACCATCCTGGAGCGGTTGAGGAAGAATACGGCAGGTGGGGGTTGGCGGCAGCGAGAAAACGGTCATGATTGCGACACGGTCAATATTTTGGCTGTACACATCAAGGCACAGGAGAGGGGGAGATACCGGCTGTAGGTTTTCCTGCCACCGACCCTGATCCTGATCCTACTGATGTCGCTGCTCCTTCGTCGACGGTGGTGGTGCTCGATTGAACGTCGGGCGCCTGAGGGGAAATATTGAAAGCTTGAGTTTTCTCGTTGGATTGTGTTTGAGCGGGGGTTTGCTGGGGAGGAGGAGGTGCAGAGGATGAAGAGAAGTTGAGCGTTGCACCAGAAGAGAACTGAATTCCACCGTAGAGTCCGCCAGCTCTGCTCGACATCTTGCAAGGCGTCTCTTGCTTTGTCGTGCGAATTTATTTGCACTTTTCCTTATTTTTACGTAATCCGTGGCAACTTATGTAAGGGTATAGTCTAATGACTGATGTATTGAAACACAAAGGAAATCTCAGGCATATCGACCTCTGCTCGAAGAAGGTCGTCGTGATTGCCCTTCAACTCCGCGTTCGTAAAGTGGTTCCAACTAGAATGCCAATAAGCTTCTTTCTCTTTCTCTTTATTTGAATATGGCACTTACGTGCTCGCGTCTCCGTACAGCAAGGCGCTGCTCTTCATCACCTGCTTCCCGTTCTTGCATCGCTTGCATTTGAACGTGTCGTGCGTATCGCATATCGTGTTCTCGTTGAACGTGAAGAGCTGTCGCAAAGACTCCAGCGAGAAATGCCTCTCAGCATCCTCTTTCTCGTCGACTACTGCGGAAGATAGAGCCTGCTTAGAAGCTTGTCGTTGGAAGATCTTTTCTTCGATGGTCCCGGTAGAAATAAATCGGTAGACAAAGCCTGTCTACAGGTCAGTCATCATGTACTCTTGTCAATGCTGGTCCTACATTCTTTCTTCTGGCCATCTCGCCATACACGGGCGAGGGCCTGTTGGTCGGCAGCAGGATTCCAGTCTGAAGGAGAATCATCTGCAAGTGCGTGTAGAAGACCAAAGGACACACATACCGGGATCAAACAGAATTAGTCGGTTTGCCCCAATAAGATTGATACCGCATCCTCCAGCCTTTGAGCTCAACAAAAAGATGAACTCTTTCCCACTGGGATCATTAAACTGATCGACAAGTTTTTGACGCTTCGTAATTGTCATGGTCCCATCCAAGCGGAAAAACCCATACCTTGTGCACATTATAAAATGATTTATCAGAGGAAAACGGAACGCGGCGTACTTTTTACTTCGACACAGTTTCTCAAACAGGTCCAGCGTCTGGGTATAATTACTGATGAGAACGATCTTGTCACTGGTAGTCGTGTGAATTTGATGAAGGAATCTTGGTGAATGCAATCAGCATCAGCAGTACATAAATCAAAAAATGGACAATTACCTCTCCAAGACGACGAACTTGCCTCCCCATTCGCACCTTACCCCCCTGTCCTGAACCCTCCCCCTATACCTGCTACCACCACCACCACCACCACCACCTGCCCCTACAAATCCCTCGGGAATGAATGATTCTGAACCTCTGAGATCGTCAGGCAGGTTGAGCAATTCGGGATGATTACATAGTTTCTTCAAGATATTGATAGCCTTCAGAGGTTGTGATTCAGTACCACGCAGTAAAGCCTTGATTTCCGATGATGAAATGAAGAGTCGGTATAGGGACAATTGAAAGGAAGATAGCTTGCAAAACACGACGTGTTCGTACTTGACCGGCACTAGAAGCGAATTTGTACATGAGGGTAAAATTCTGTTAACAAAAAGAACACATACAATACTTGGACAATAGATCGTTGGTGCGCCGGATGATGAATTTCGTCACGAGCCCACCAAGCTCCTTGAGCTTCTTCTCAGACTCGGCTTGAACTTCGGCTGATGAACTTGCATCACGACCTCGGATAATTGCATTTTCAAAGTTTTTCCTAAAGTTTTCACGCGTGCCCAAAAAATTGGGGTTGGCAAAATTAAGAAGTGAGAAATACTCCGAGAGATCATTCTAAAAAGCAAGGCGTTGAAACATTAGAAAGAAGTATCTATGCGCCAAGAAATAACGAATAAGATCAGATACCTGAATGGGCGTTCCTGTCAATATAACACGCCGCCTGACATCTAGTGCATTGAGGGACTGGAATGTAAGAGAGTCTGCGTCAAGGAAGGGCGAACGCCATATATGGTGAGCAGATGCACTCTCTGGACAAGCGCACCAGCCAAGACAAGAAGCACAGACCAGAATTCTTAAGCCTGTGTCCTTCGTCACAAAGCAGCAGGCCGATACTACAATTGGCGAGGTGAACTGACAGCGTCCGGAGAGTTTCGTACGACACGATCATCACTGTAGTTGGAAGCAACTTAGCGAGCAAGTACGTCCACGAACAAGAACAAACCTGGTTGTGTGACGTTGCGACCTCTAGCCTCTACCCATCTTCCGACTTTTAGGAGTAACTCAGCTTTACCGCCCTTGCCATCAACTGCCAGCGCAGAAACGGTGTCCTTTCCCAACCACTTCACTAAAGCTCTATTAGTAATGTCGCGGGACAGAAATCAAGAGACGACATACCTAACTCATTCGCCCAATTCTTTACTAAACTGGAGGGACAGGCTATGATGCACTTCTCGATGGTCGGCTTTCCAGCATGCGGAGACTGTTTAACCAACGTCCAAAGAAGAGCGATGCACTGGAGGGTCTTTCCGAGTCCCATCTCATCTGCCATGATACAGCCATATTGATTATCGACCAACATTCCCGTCGTGCATTTATACAAAAACTATAAGTACGCGCGTCAGTGTGAGTCGGAAATAGTCTGTCCACGTTTACCTTGACACCCTCGATCTGGTGTGGACGAAGAACTTTGGAGAGGCGGGGATCAATGACGACTGGTACTTTGGGAATAGCCTCTTTCTTGTCTTTGCCTTCGCCCAGGAGAGCACGCAGACTCTTGTGAGGATTGTACATCCCAGCCGTCTTCTCCTGCGCTTCCTTGGCAGTGCGTTCCTTGGCTTCTTCCTTCTCTCTTTCCTTCTTTTCCTCGTCGGTCTCTCGGTCATCTATGGTCGGATCATACAACACGATGGCATGGTCCTCCATCGGGTCGTGTAATGGCCGAGGAATAATCTTGGCCTGGGGTCGTATACCAAGGGAAGCGCCGGTGGCGACGAGGGGCACGACTTGCCCGCTCTTGCTTGTCATCGTCGGCATAGAGAAACTGCGCACCGTCATCTCGAACGGCTTTGGTTTGTACACAGGGAACGTCTTGATGGCCGCCTTGAGTTCCTCCTCGTTAAACATACTATCCCTGTCCTTGTCCCTCTTCTTTTTCTTCTTCCGCGCATCGTCGTCCGAGTCCGAGTCGTTCTCGTCTCCCTGGGCGCCTTTGTACGAGACACGCTTGCGCTTGCGAGCCGGCTGCACGCGCTCCACCAGGAGGCTGGGTGGTTTGAATGGCTTGTACACGCGAGTGCTTTCTTGGAGACGGTCTACGGCGCGCCCGTCCGTCGTCGTTGGCGTCCGTCTGAACATGAGAGGTGAGAGAACGACGCGTCCATTGATGAACGCGTCAATTTAACACGTGACCACTAGGCTTTCTTTCTTACAGCCATGAGCGAACGCATCTGGGAGCCATCTCCTTCACCAGAAGAAAGCTGGAGCGATGCTTCCGCGGGTGCGAACGAGGACGGCGAGTGGCAAATAGAAATCGTCGGTGAAGAGATACGCCTCGATGGCACCTCCAGGTACAGTACATACGACAGGTAATGGCATTCTCAGCGCTCATCGATCCTCTACAGATACGAGGTATGTCCTCATACGCCATCTCTCAGCTTATCTCTGCGCTTCACGATACGGATGTGCAGGTGAGGTGGGTGGACTGGCACCGTCGCGATGGTTCAAACACCACCTGGCAAAAGGAAAACTTTCAGCCCTCGTCCGTAAACGAATGGAAGCGGAAGCAAAAGCGGATACGCAACATTCGTGCGGAGGAGTCCCTCGACATGCTCGTTCCTTGGCCAGACGATGCGGTTCACAAGCGTTTCACCGATCAACGCCGCCAGGCGTTCGACGAAAAGCTAGCTAGGCGCCGCATGGCCCCGATACGGGCCACCGATTGGGATGCAGAAATAGAAAAAGAATATAGCAAACTAGACGAACAGGAGACGGGGGGTGTAAACCAGAAACTTAGGCTGAGGCGGACAGCCTCGGTTTTAGGATCCCCAGCAGGTGGACCAACTGCAACACACTCGAACTGGAATAAAAGATCATCTCCAGCATCATCCATTTTTTCCTCGCGTGATCCGTCCTTTGCCGGACCTCCAAGCAAACGGAGCCGTGGTCGGCCACGCCTTAACAGCACCCCGAGCACCCCACCAACGTCAGCCACGCTACCTCCTTCAGCACTTCCGCGCAAAGGCAAGATGCCGTTTACCCCTGCTTCTACTGGGTCCTCTAGAGACGTCGAGATTGTACATAATAAGCTTCCATCTGTTGTCGTTTCACAGCCAACATTGTAAGCACTTCTTCATAGGTCCAGCGTTTGATCTGACTTTTTGGTACTAGAAGAGGACGTATCTCATCTGCATGGAACAAAGCGGCAAGGGAAGCAGGGGCTGCAACGATTCGTATATCTCCTAATATTTCTGATGAGGATATACCGCGTAATCTCCGAAAGTTTAAATACGTGGAGCAAGGATACGTCTTCTGGTAAGGTTACCCCTTACAGTAGAGGCGTATTCATGATCTATTATGCAGCGCCGGGGATAAATCGCAAAGGGTGTTTGATGTACCCCGTGGAGCCTTTATGAGTTGTGATTGCATCTCCTGCTCGGACACTTCAGGTTGCTCCTGCCGAGATTTGTCAATTTTTTACGATACAACAGACAAAATGGACTTTTCGACCTACGTTGAAGTGAGTTCGTCGTAAACTTTCTTGGGACAAGAATCAAATGTAGTCTGTAGGGGTTGTTTGTGTTTGAACTTCCACGTGGTGTGGACGCGGTCGAGTGTAATAAGGTAAGATCTCGAAAGTCTATGATTCGTTTTCTTCACTATTCGATCACTGCTAGTACTGCGGATGCAATGCCGATTGTGGCAATCGCGTCGGTCAACGTCCCCGTAATGTTGCCCTGGAAATTTTTGATACACGCAGATGTGGGTGGGGCGTACGCGCTCTGGAGGACATCCCCCGAGGAAGAGTCCTTGGTACATACACAGGGTAAACTTGCATTCCGGCGCGCGATAATGTGGCTAACATGGTTCTTGATCACTGCAGAACATTGGTGTGAGTACATTAGGCGATCTGCGGACGTGGGCTAAAAGTAAATGCCGCCAGTCCGAGGGATCAAGTGGGCGACCTTCCGAAGGAGCATCATGAGTATATATTCGATCTCGACAGTACTGAAATCAAAAACTCGGACAACCCCGGAGAGAAATACAGTGTAGACTGTTATGAATGTGGTAAGTGATTGGGGAAACTGATCGCCAGCATGTATTGACAAGTGTTTGAGGCAACTGGACACGATTCGTCAAGTAAGTGATTGGCTTATAAGTTGTGGTGCATACTGAGTTGAAATTATAGCCATTCGTGCAGTCCAAACATGGTGGTCTACTGTGTAGTGTACGATACGATTCCAGACGTACGCCAGTGTATTCAGAGGAGGTGCTGCCGACTGACATTTGGGCGCAGGTGAATATGCCATATGTGGCATTTGCTGCATCGATGAATATCACGGCGGGAACCGAGTTGATGATTGATTACCATCCATATGCAGAAGAAGACAAGAAGGGGAAGCGACGGGCGAGCGGGAGGGAATGTAGATGCGTATCTAGCGATTGTCGCGGATGGTTTTGAATGTTATCAGTTAATTGATCACGCGACCGTATCATTGCCGTGCCGGCGTAGCGCTCGCTTCCCACTTGGGTGAATTGAGCCGGAATACTACCCCAACATCGATACCACTGTCTCACTCTTCCACAATGTTTCTCGTCCAGTCTTGGAGCGAAGTTTTCGGCCATGTCTCTATTTTCTTTTGGCTTGGTGCACAGTTCCCGTGAGTTCACGCTATTTTCGCCTTAGGTGCGCTATCTGACGTGCTCGCCCGATTCGCAAGACAAATCATAGAGAACATAAAGCGCCAGTCTTGCGAAAGTCTCGCCCTGCCATTTTTGTTCAACTGGATGCTTGGTGCGCCATGATTGCGCAATTTATGCTGCCAATGACCATGCCGAACATTGACCTATCCCCGCAGGCGACGCTTCCAATTTGGTTGGGTGTCTTCTTACAGACCAGCTGCCCTTCCAGGTGAGCCTAGTCCTCTTCAACTATCCCCCTTCGTTGGTGTTCATGCGGACAGACATATCTTGCCACATACTTCTGTTGCATAGACTGCTGTCTTTTACTTCAGTACTTTTACTACGGCGGTAGTCCTAGATCACCACCCATCACCTACCCATATTCACGTTCCCGCACTACGTCCTCTGTTCGGCGGCGTTCCGATGCATCACATTTCCACACCTCGTCCACCGCAGTAGGCAGCACCACAATCTTTCCAGAGGTCCGTCCAGAGCACCGTCATCCAAAGAAACTTTCCGAAGAACTTCCTACCGGCGAACAATGTGTTAGTCGGCGCTCGTCTGAAGAACCACACGACGAGGTGAGCGATGCCGTGCTCACTGCTCTGTCAGAGAGCTTTTATTCCGAAAGTGGACGGAGGAAGAGGGTATCGTGGAGCCAGGAAAGACTCGAACATTCATCTGGCGGTTCTTCGAAACGCCGTTTATCACCAGTCGTATCTACCACACTTCGTCACACTCCTGCACCCGCAGCTGCACTACTTGCCAGAGGGCGCCCACTGCAGCGCGACGAGGAAGCTGAAGATCTTGAGCAGGCGCTCGAGTCAGAGAGAAGGGAGGCGTCGAGAGCGAGTCGGAGGAGCGCTGGACTGGTTCTGCTGGGTGCTGGTATGCTTTTTGGCTTTGGGAGATATATGAGTGGTGCACAACCACGGGTGGAAAGGGGAGTCAGGACCGGCGCGGTACTTGTACCGACCTCTACTCCGAATCTCTCTGTGCCAAGTGGAATGCCTTTCGCGGAAAAATTGCCCTACCCCATGGATTCATCTCCTTCGTATGTTGACGTGGAACTACCCCCGTTACCGAACGACGCCGAGTTCAGCCAGCGACAACGGCCACACGAAGATATCTCTTTTCAACGCATCGTGGGGCGTATATTTGCCTGGCTATGCACCACTCTCTATCTGACATCGCGGCTACCACAAATATGGAAGAACGTGAGTCATCTGCCAAGTCATCCGGCACTAAACTGATGATATTCCTAGTATATCAGGAAGTCGGTCGAGGTATAGTGGACACGATCGTCTAGGGTCCTGGTTGATTCTGATTCACGCCACAACAGGGCCTCTCGCTGCTTCTTTTTGTCAGCGCATTTCTGGGCAACTTTTTTTATGTGTTGTCGATTATGACGTCTCCTGCGGCCAATCTGCCACCACCAGCATCAACTGAATTCCTCCGCGAGAGTCTCCCGTGCGTTACCTCCATCTTCGCCGCTTCCCTTGATCGTTTATGTTCCCTTTGAGTAGATATCTACTTGGAAGTGGTGGAACGTTCGTTTTCGATATCACCATCGTGACGCAGTTTTTCATTTACAAAGGCAAGCACCCCCGACGAAGCTACATGCGGAGTCGAGGAAACTCTCTCGTGCGGAGTGCGGCGCTGGCGGAGGAGACTGCAGGGTTGCTGCGAGGGGATGCGCTTGCGGCGACGCGTGCTCGTAGTGTGGTGCGGTCGCTAAGCCGGAGCTGATATGATATATTGTACATACTTGACCGTAATGCAAGGGAAGCCCCTCAGGCTGGGCACGTGCCTTTTTCTACTTAGCACCTGTTTGAGTCGCACCCTCACCCTCACTTGGACGATGCCTATCGCGACCAAGAAGGCGGGACAGCCCGCCGATGCTGGCGCCGACGTCGTGGACAACCAAGCTCTCGCCCAACCGCACCCAGACCATCTCGTATGCCGACGTCGTGTCTTCCTTTCTCCGTCGTCTAATCTCCTGTACTCGACAGCGCAACCTCGTCTTCAATTACCTCTGTCACAACTGTTACCTCAAGACTGCGCAGGCCTTCGTCAAGGACACCACCGTGCGCCATCTCGACAAGGACGGCGACGAGATCCGAGATGCACCGGGCATCACCTTCCGCTCCCAGGGATCGACGGTAGACCTGAACGAGGACATGGTCAAGAACATCATCTTACGCCAACGTATGTCTCTTTCGAGCTCGAGTGCAACTGATCGTCATTCCATGCCCACAGACATCCAATTCGAGATCCTTTCGGGGAACGTCGAGGAGGCAACCGCTATCCTCAACCAACATTTCCCCCAGGTCCTCATGGAGGACAGCGATAGCGAGGCACAGACGACGACACCAACGGACGAGAACGTGAATCCGTCCCGTACCGAGTATATAGGGGAGACTGTGAATCCAGTCCATCTGTCCCTCAACCTCCGCATTCTCGCATTCATCGAGGCATGTCGCACGGTTCCCCTCGTGTATACTCCCAACCGCTCGAACACCGAAAGCCCCGTTAACTCGGACTCGGAGCCCGTTGAGCGCAGCCCAAAGGACGCAGACGAGCATCAAGAAGACCTGCTGATTTGCGTCCAGAAACTCCGCACGATCGTCGACGCGCTCCGCAAGTCAGAGGACCGCACCATCTATCTCAAGGAGCTCTGGAACGTTGCTGGACTACTCGCCTACACCGTGCCGGAAAAGAGCCCGATGGCAAAGTACCTCCACCAGGAACGGCGCGAACGAGTTGCGGAGCAAATCAACAGTGCTATTTTATGTGCGTTCCATCTTTTGCGCATGTCCACGCACTTGACATGGTTCACGACAGATCACACCAAGATGCCGTCAGTCTCGTTTCTGGAACTCGCTGTCCGATATACGCATTGTTTATGGGCCACTTTGCATGAGCTACGGGTCAGAGTCCCTGTTGCTCAGCGAATAAACAAGGGTTGTCTTCCCTTCAACACGGGCGAGTCTGAGAAAGACTTTTCCCATGAGGTGGGTTTCACTCGGTTTGTTTTTCATCCCTCGTTCTAATATGAGCCATGGGTAGGCTCAGCCGTTTGACTTGCAACTCTTCCTAAACACGAGGACATGATTTTCTTCCTTTTTTTTTTTTGCTCCGTCGGCTGTCAATAGCCTGTTCTGTCACATACGCTATGGGACTTTAGCATCACTCGAGTCGAGCACTTTTTGTATCCGGATTTCGTGTTTCATTAGTCACTGTACAAGTAAAACAAGTATGTGGAGCGCACACGATCGAAAACCAACGCCGGTATCTCCACTCACTCGATTCTATTGGATAATTTTGACGTCCTCCCATCGCCCCTCGTTCACTTTTAGCACCAAGTCCCGGTCGACATTACATCCTCTCAGCCCGAGCACTTGCAATCTCCGCAGCTCCTTCCACTTTACGTCCAGGATGAGTGCCACCCCTCGTGAGGGTCCGCAGACGTACAACCACTTGTTGTAGGACAAGTCCAAGAACACGAGGAGCGGACAGACGGACGGCAATCGGGGAAGCGGTACGCTCGTGTACAGATCGACGAGCGCGAGATGTGTGAGCGTCGGCGGAAACGTGAGCATCGTCGCAGGCGTCACCGCGCACCGGAGAATCGCGAGCGAACGCAAAACGCTCTCCTCTTCAGCCTGCGGAGAGTCCCACTGCGCCGAGTCCTCGTTCGCGTCCACCGGACCGCGGGCGCCGCCGTGAACCACGTCCCGCGGGTCCACATTGTTCCTGAAAAAGTCTTCGCGCAGGACGTTGTACGGTTCGACGACGACGAGCTCCGTGTCGACGTGCGTCGTGCCTTGACATAGCGCGTCGAGCTCCGTCTGGGACAGCGGTGCGTGGATCGTCGTGTAGCGGAGCAGCGCGCGGCGGAGGTGCGGTGGGATGTGCGGCGCAACGCGGGCAAAGTCGGTCGCCGTGCAGACAGCTCGGACACGCTGGAGACAGAGAAGCGTCAGGGGCGGGACGAGATCGGGGTGTGGGTAGATCACCCGCGAACGCGAACGAGCAGGGTTTGATGATGAGCCCGCGGTTGCATCGTCCACAGTGAATAAAAGTGAGAGCACAGAGTCTCGCCACTCGGGGCTATCCACGTCCGTGTCGTCCCCGACGTCGACGGGCCAGAGGATCGATGATGATGGTGTCGATCGCCAGCTCTTGGGGGGGCTGGGTCCGGGAACCCAGGGAACATCGAGGTCGATTTCTGAGGT
>JBBPMJ010000144.1:0-59285 GCA_038090255.1 Austroboletus niveus
CAGATATAGAAAAATCCCAACCTTTAGACATAAAACAATCAGAAATTTTCATACAAATGTGTTAGCAATAAAACAACTTGTGACATATGACTTTGAAGACTTGTTACAGATATAGTTTACTAGATTACATTTATCATGCTAACATGATGCAAATAATTGTGGATAGTGTGCTATTTATTTGTTTGAAGACCTTTTAGAAGTTCAAAAACATAATAAAATTATTCTTGATATGCTTTTTGATCTGATAATGTGACATGCTTTTGCAAAATACTGTATTCATACCAACAATACCCTTGCCTTGTTTAACAAGGTGACAGTATCACTGAGTCAATCAATAAGGAGATTTCAAATTGTTATATGCATTTTTTACTTCACAACAGAATTGCCAAGTGAGCATGCTTCTTGAGAAAGTTATAAAGCTGCACTTGCTGCAAAGCAGTCTGGTACCTCTCTAATTAAGCCTCAAATGAGTTCAAGGGTAAAGACATTGAATCCAAATATATACAAGTATCATGCTCTAAGCAATTACTCCACTCAGACAGTAGAATTTTTTCATTTACTCAGTACTGGTCATGACTATAGATGTCTAAAGCAGTGCTATGCATAGACAGGAAAACAGAAAGGAAGAATATAGAGTACTTTATTCAGAAGATAAATAATGTAGACAAGGCAATAAAGACATTGGCAGTGCCTCCAGAGACAAGTCAGTAACAATAAATGTTCTTTACCATCAGACCACTACTTTATTGCTGCCATGCCAAGCTCTACATGCAACCTAATGAAATGGCTAGTCAGATATGAAGGAGATCCCACTTTGAAGGTGAGCATTTCACCACCAATCAATTCTATTTTGACAATTTCCATAGAAAAAACTTTCTTCCCTGACTACAGAATCACCTATTAGCACAAATACATACATGAATATGCATACAATGGCAATAAGTACAACTTTACTGATAGTGATCAGAACTGTATGGTCTTTTGAAACAACAAAATTTATGAGCATAGTTTAGTTCAGGTAAACTACACAATATATGACCTGTGGCATGAACAGAACACCATTAGCCCTGTTTCACAGTCAAATATAATGGTTTTATCCCAGAAAGACAATCACACATATCCCTACTGATATGCCTGCATCATGCATATATTCCACATCATGATTGATTACCACAAGGACATGTACTCAACTTTTGAAATGACAAAGCACATAATGTTACAATCGCTCTTTTTCACCATTTAAAAATTGCTCATGGGAGGAGTTGAACTCCTGACCTCCTATATAAGGAAAACCCCTATAGGTACAAGGCCACTGGAACTTAGATGTTTTCCAGCATAACTTATCATGTGACTACTTATGTCAGCAGTCTGGACCACAAGTCACATGACTTGTCACATGTCCAAGGGCTAGACCCTTACCTCTTATCTAAGATGTCATGATGATGTCACTTCTCATGCATAACATGCCCATCACATAAGGCATGCTTCTTTACTTCTTTCTCTCATGGTTATGCTTCTTTATGACTCATGCATCTGTATCAACCAATCATGTATTGTCTCTTTATGGTATTTACCATAGCATGTACAAACAGTAAAATAGTATATAAACCCCAGGGCTTCAAGACTGGAGTCCCCAGCTTTGAAATCTTGGAGATTTCCCTCCTTTCACTGCTTATAAGAATCCAAAGGGATTATACTCTTTATCCAAGGGTCTAAAGAGATCATTCCACACCTCACTACTGCTGGGAATTAGGAGTTGTTTCACATGAACATCCTATTTGTTCAATGGTTTCAGCACAATTTAAATTTTGCAGCTGAATGGAATGCAAAACAACTTTGCCACATTCAATTCTTCAACAAGGATCACATCAACAATGCATTTGGCTTTGTTAATCCAGATGCAGTGATTTGTGGTATTTACCTTATCCCTGCTTTTGCACATGATGCAACTGCAGACTATCTTGGACAATCATTTGTGTGCTTCAACAAAGATGGATTTCTGGAAATACTTCTATGTGAACATGTAAGCTTGTCATGGCATCTGACTTGTATTTGGCTTACACACTCTTCAAGATTTGCTGACAGAGATATGTTCATGTAATATGTACATAGGTGGAGGTATTGATCATAAGGCAACATGGGATTGGCACAAGTGGTTTCAACAAGGAACACATCATATGATGATGCAAGACCTTGAAAGTGACAATGTCAAAGCCTTAGGAATGCTGCAGGTTGATGCTGAGTAGTATGAGGAAGTTGCTGAGATGGCATCAGATGATGGTCACATTACAGAAAGTGAGGATGATGACAAGGAACAAAAATTGTTGATGTGGAGAGATGATGAGCTTGATGATGAGATTTGGGAATGGAAGGGGTATGGGGCTCTTTGAAGTTGCATATACATACTGTATGGCATGAAAGCCAAGAATACAATATATGTTTTGTTGACATGATATGTATCTGTCATGTCTTTTTTGAACACAAAGATGAACAGCTGACATCATCCAATTGTGAAGGCAAATTCATGATGAATACTGTCACACATATCATGGGATATCTTAAATCTTGGAGTTTTGTGATGCTATACATGTCACACTTATTTGCAATTGCTGTCACACACATCCTCATTCTCACATGAATGTGAGTCCTTGCTCAGGCTTGGGCCAACAAGATTGACTAGCTATCTCTATGGTGGATGACAGACATATATACCTATGGTACATGTGATGAGTGCCAATCAGTAAGCCAATGGGCTTACATCTTCCTGGAGTGGTTGAGATCTGAAGAGTGCACCACACCCTGTCACAGTCCATTTTTGCCCGACTGTCCCAGCTCGTCTCACGGCGGCGCCACCCGCATCATCATATCCCAACGTTCCGCGTGTACGCGTGCGCGCCGAAGAAAAAAAAATTGTGTGCTGGGAGTCTGGAACATTTTATTGATCAATTACAATCAGTTGCAAAGCCGAGTACAGCCTTTTGGCGTTCACATCACCTCTAAGTCCCATTCAATCGGAATCCATCGTGACGAGATGATGTCGACGGATCGATACAAACCGCCATTGAATATCCTACAATAATTTACCTGCGGCCCCTTTTTCTTTTACACAAAAAAAATCCCATGCTTTTTTTCCAGCACATACCTAGTCCATGATCATGGAAGTCCCAGCTCCCTATACGATCGCATCGCTGACACGGCAAATGCCGTCGTCATTCCCTTATTCCCAATCAAGATCCCATTCGAATTGTACCTACACAACCATCCCGTCGGCCACGATCCGTCCGCCTCTTGCATCTTACCGAGTCGCTCGTAATCACGGCCATCACGTAGATGGACTACGGCGGCAGCCTGGATTCGCATCGCAAGCGCGAGCGCATCGCCTTCGGTACCGAACAGCTCAGACACGCGTCTGCCGAACAGGTTGCCGATGCGTTGACGAGCGGTGACGGAGACGAAGAGGAGACGAGAGAGAAAGTAGAGAAAAGCGTCCGGACCGTGGTAGTAGATGGTCCCGTTGACGTACGCTCGGTTCTTGAGGACTTGACAGACCCAATCAAACGTTTCTCGTAGTTCGTCGCCGCGACCGTTGGCGTAGAAAAAGGTGAGCACGTTGACGCAGACGATCGGATCTGAAAATGCTCGGTAAGTGTCGTGGTAGCGTGTCTTTGGGAAAGATCGGACCGATTCGAGGACGTTTGGCGTCAAAGTAGGTCAGAACTATGCCATCTTCGGTTTTCATCGTTAGGATCTCGTCCATGATGCTCTCGTTCACTTCTGGACGTAAGTGGTCGGACACCGTACATGCAATAGACGTCGTGTCGAGGTCATAGGGGAAAGAAGCCGTAGTGAGAACTCCCCCCGCTAGATCCGAAAAAAAATCAGGTTGATATTTGTGATGAAAAAAAAAAAGGGGATCGCACACTTGAAGAAATTGGTTAACCGTGGATACTTGATATAATCTACGAGGGCCGGGTCGCCCGTCACCTCCAGAATAAGTAGTTGCGCAAAGTTCTCTTCGAGAACGATCCCCGTGTTCGTCACCGACACCATCTTCTTTGCGTGGTCATGTAGATACCGCTCTCCATCGGCGACCGGGTCTCGCACCAGTGCTTTTAGCTCGCGAACGACGTCATCAAACGACGTGAAGACGATGCTCTGCAGTCCAAGGGAACTCGCAGATATGACGTTCTCCAACCTGTCGTCCACGAATGCCGTACGGCGAGGATCGACGCCAGTAGACTCGAGGACGTGGCGAAAGTAACCTAGGTTTGGTTTACGCTCATGCGCGGCAGCGGACGTAAAAACACGGTCAAAGAGAGACCAATCTTCAGGGCGACCCTTGTGGTAGAGAGCCTCCCAGTCTGGCGCGGAAATATTGGACATGGCAAACAGACGAATGCCATGGTTGCGCTTGAGATCGTGGAGGAGGGTGATCATGGAAGGGTCGCTCTGAAGGGTCTCTCGGGCTGCACGAAAGGCGGCGCCAACCTCTGAAGCGTCTAGAGAGAATTCAGCGGCGACGAGACGATAGGCCTCCTCTTCTTCCAGATTACCCTTCTCGTACTCGAACCAGGTAGACGAGCGGAGGATGGATTTAAATGTTTTGGACGAGATGGAGGGGCTGGTGTTGGCCGACCAGGTAAACAATACATCGCCGAGATCGAATATGACGTTGTCGATCTGACGATGGTCGTTAGTGACGCGGAAAGATATATGCTCGAGAGGGGGAGGGGGTGACACGGGCGAGATCGCCACAGACTTGGAAGGGGGAGGTTGAGTTGGGAAGACCATAGTTTGAAGATGAAGACTCTCGTTCTCCAGTCATTGTCATTTATCTATAGCGGGGGCCGGTCACAGTCTGGCTTACGAGTCCACGATTGGGGCCCTGCGAACGTCATCAATATACGTATGATAGTTCAGCGCTGTCGACATTCGCCTGACATGGCAAATCTGATCAGCTGTTGTAACTTAAAGGGTAATCATACTTGCCGGACATGCTTTTGATGACCCAAAGTACTCTCAGGCTCTCAGCTCAGTCACCGAGCGGCGCACCTATCGCTGGCTTTGGCGACGAGAAAAATAATAAGCGGGTGTAAAATGAAGAACACGGGGTGCAAACTTGCTTCTGGCTTGAGAAGGACTCAAGGGCTATTTATAAATGATGTCAGATCAGTCCAGGTAAGCGCTCGTTGCTCCTGCGTTGAATGACATGCCAGTGAACACCCGAGTTAATTCGAATCGGTTCGCGCTGTTCAGTATCGGCCCGAATCGGCCACCACACTGTAAAGCACACTACGGTCCGGAGAACGGAATTGGTCAGTAGTTATGATAATCGATATCTCGGAGAGTTGAACCCGCCCCGGGTCACCGAGAGTAGCTACCGTAGTGGCAAATGTTTGATTCCAACAGTTTGACATGGCCAGGTTCGCTGATAGCCTGGTGACCAGACAACGTGCTGATGCTTTGGGATCGGCGCGTGTAGCACAGTATATACCTCTACCGGCGCGCTGTCATTGTATGTCAATGTCATTAACACGAGGATAGTCATGGGATCCCCAAGGCAATACGAGGGTCTTCTTGATGATATCAATGTGTTATCCTATAAAGACATACACGTCAGAAGAAAGCAAATCCTCTCGTGACGTCGTGATCGCCAAAATCTCTCCCCCTAATACCTCTCAGCGCGTGTCTCATGCACTCCCATCCTCGGTCCGGTTTTCTATCATCCTATCAATCTCGACCCTAATTTCTTTCAGATTCAATTTGAGCGTTTTCGCATCTTCAAACTTGCGATGCGCCATGGCTTCACCGACAAATGATTCTAGGAGGGCTTCTTGTTCGAGGAGCGGCTGTAGCACATGGGCGAGCTCCGAATCTGGGTCCACGAGCGGGGCTGCAGGATCGGGCGAGGAAGCGTGCTTCTTTACCTTGGGTAGTGACTAGTTGGGTGTATTGGTATTTGATCCGTCCAGTACAAAAAAAAAAACTTGCCTGCAGGGGAAACATATTCTTTTGCAAAAACAAGTCAGCCCGTGTGCGAATGGCGAGCTGGACGCGATCTTGGGAGCTCCCTGGAGTACATGGTATCTGGCGGATGCGCTTGGAAATGGCGTCATACGAGGCAAAATAGTCAAGGATGCGCTTGCGAGCGGCGGCAGCTTCTTTATTAGGCGGAGAATCCGAACTGGAGGTATGCGGTTAGGTTTTGAGAGTAAAAGAGTGGTAAGATCGTACTTGAGAGTCAACAGTAATTCGTGGAATTGTGGAAGCGCCTCCTCTATCTCTCTCTCGATGATGATAAATGCCTACAAGATTATGAGCCAAAGACCATCAAGGAGACGACCGGGAATACGTACTTCGTATAATTTTGCCAGTGACGATATTCGTGACACTCCTTGATAGAATTGCACTCGTCTGCATACGAGTTGAGAAGCACGACCAGGACGAACAGAAGAAAAGACTGACGAAAGAACAGGTTTGCAACCCGTGCACAATCTTACGCCCTTTAAAAACTTTTCGTCCTCGGCGAGGGTCTCGGGCCCTTCCTTTTGCTTACCGTTGACTTTTGCCGTCGCTGCTCCATTTGCCCTTTTCTTGACGCCGTAATCAACACCCTCGCCGACTTCTTCGATCTGGCGCGTCTTTGAATCTACAATGAATAATATTGAGCAGGGTTGAGGACGTTGAGGGCGCTTGATGGGAAGGGAGCAGATTATGCGGCCACAAAGACGGCAATGGTGTTTCCGGTTTGTTAGGGGATGAAAAGAGGCACTGATGGAGGGTCAGGTGGAATAAAACGAGGGGGGCAGACTTACTTGCACAAAGGACATTTAGAAACAGCGGCATCTTGCTGCCAAGGAGCAATGCGCTGTTCAGCAGCTTAAAGTGAAGAGGAGGGTGAGGAAGGGGGGGAGGAGTGCGGGAGTGCATACCTCGAATGTCGCCTTTTGCGCCTTGAAATGCTTGTGACTGGACGACGCCTCTCCAGATATCGCTGGGCTCGATGTTTCTTATGGATTCCAAATCCAAATCAAATAAGCTGGATCTTTTGCGGAGGACGGGGGATTTTTGGGTGTCTCTTGGATCGTCAGATTGTATGGGAAAGTGAAGATGAATGAGCTTTTCGAGACGCCTTTCGAGTTTGGTACATTCTACACGGGATGCGTCGTGTTTATCTTTGCGGAGCTGAGAGAACTCGTCTGTGCGGAGGCGCATGACGCCTCTAGGCTGAAAACCGGGTCTGTAAGGTGCGGATGAGCGGAGAGGCAGAGAAGTGGTGGACAAGGGAGGGGAAGTTAGCGAGGAGGGAGAGGGAGTGGATGAACCAGATGCGGCAGGATGCTGTGTAGGTGCCGACAAGGAAGTGGAACGGGGAAGGGGTTGAGGCGCGGGTATGGGGGGAGCAGGGGTATGGAAAGAACCCGGGCGGCTGGAATCGTTGGAGGGAGCGCGGCTGTGGAGGAGAGGCGAGCGGGGAGGCGAGAAGTCGAGCTGGCGGGTTATAGTGGACGAGGAGGAGGGTGCTCTTGAATGAGCTTCGGGGGGACGAAGGGGGGACGAAGGGAGTGTTCGTACGGCTGAGGTCGGACGGGGAGGTTGGAGGCGGCGAAAGGTGGACGCCTTCTTTGGCGCGATGGATGGAAGGGGTGTGTCCGAGGATGCGGGGGAGTCGGGTTGCTTTCCGTTGGCGGCGGGGGCGACATCGGGGGGGATGTCGAGTATGATGGGCACGGAGGCGAGTTTCTCGACGTTCCAGTCGGCTGAGAGGGGGCGGTCCGGGTGGGACGGCGGATTGGGCGTGATGGGGAGCGACGAGGGGCGAGAGTGGCGCTTTGACTACGAAGGGTGAGTCTAGCAAATGATACACAAAGCGTAGACTAGTTACCCTGTACGCCTGGTACGGCACTGCGCTCGGATGGTTCTGCATGGACGAGCAGGCAGTGAGCGTCTGTGACTATGATGGCGCTATCACGTGATCATCCCTTCCCTTGCAACCATGTATCGGGCAGCGGTGCCCATCAACACCCTCCGCGACGGCCAGCCCGTGTCCGCCCTCGCATTCGACCCCGTGTCCGACTCCATCTGGGCCGGCGACAGCTCCGGATCCGTCGTCGCCCTCCACTCCATCCACGGCCTCCGCGGCGTTTCCTTCCCAGTCGGCGGCGCCCTCCCCGTCAAGCACATCGCCGTCGCCGACAACCATGTGCGCGCACTCGGCATCTCTGGAGACGGCATCGGCCTATGGGCCAAGGGCGGCCTCAACAAGTGGTACCATCGGTACGTCCTCGCCTCATCATCCCGCCCCTCCCGCTTATCCCGCCGCCCAGCCCTGCACCCAACTCCGTCTCCGCCGTGTCCCCCACCCCATTTGCCTCTTCCATCGCCGCCGCCACCTCCGCCCCCGACATCCTCCTGATCAACGCCGTCACCGGTTCCGTCCTCCGCAACGCTCCCGTCTCCTCTCACATCACCCATCTCGTCTACTCCCACTCCACCCTCCTCTCTGCGTCGGCCGATGGGTACGTCCGCACACACGATCCCCGCACCGCTCTCCGCAGAGAAAATGGCGACAACGCCGTCCTCGCACACGCCAGCGGTGTCCAGGATCTCCTCGCAACCTCCAACTTTTTCTTCACCATCGGCTGGAGTTCAAGGTCCTCCATCTCTTTCTCTCCCCTATCTCTCACTCACCCCGTCTAGGCGCGGTCACGACTTTCCCGACCCTCTCGTCAAGCTCTACGACTTGCGTAACATGAGACCCCTTCCTCCCATCCCTTTCTCCGACGGCCCTGCATTCGTCAACTTCCTTCCAAAACATTCATCCAGCCTCGTCGTCACCTCAGCTCAGGGCCTCGTCAACGTCGTCGACGTATCAAACACTAACGCGTATGGCTTCTATCATGTACGTGATCCGATCCGATCCTTTGTCTCTCTAACGCTTCTTCAAGCTCGACACCTCCTCTTACATCACTTCTACCGCCGTCTCCTCAAATGGCTCTTATTTGGCATTCGGCGACGCCGTCGGCACAATCCATCTCCTCACAGCTGCAGACGAATCGTCCGACCTCTTCTTCAACGGCTTCGAAGGCCAACCAGTCGAGTGGGCAAACGCTCCAGATCCACCCCAAGAAATAAACTGGTCAGACTCCACGTACGCCATCATTTCTTTTTATTCATCCTTCAACTTACCGCCCACCCAAGTCCTCTGAACTCGATTGGTATGCCACATTATACGAGTCTCCTGCTCTCCTCTTGGACGCCCCAGTTCTTTTCTTCAACTAACCCCCCTTCCCCCCCGCCCCCAAAAATTCCACCTCAGATTCTATCAACGATGAAGATCAACGACAACGTAGCGTATGCTGCTCTTCCTAAAGAGCTTAGAGGCCGCAGAAATCGCGTCGCCGTCGCTACTTCAAAGGATCAAGCCAGGTTCAGAAGCGGAAAAGGAAAACGGGACGACGATGTCAGTCTTGCCCACTCGCCTTGTCCTCTAGAACTCACACTCGGAACAGGTCGATCTCGAGAACCTTTCTCTCGACGATGCCATTGATGAAGTTCCTCGCATATATCGAAGAGTTGAGATCGAATACTCCAAATTCGGAGTCGAAGATTTTGATTTTGGGTCCGTTGTCTATCTATCCTTTTGTCCGCACACCGACACATATCTTTAGCTTCTACAACAAAACAGCATACAGTGGCCTCGAAACCCACATCCTAAACTCTTACACGAATCCAATTCTACAAGTATTGCATTACATCATTCCCATCAGGAAGCTAGCCAAGTCGCATGTCACGACAAACTGTCCACGAGAACATTGCTTACTATGCGAGCTCGGATTTGTCGTACGTATGCTCGAGGACGCACACGGGACAAACTGCCAATCAAGCAACTTTTGCAAGACAATCGGTGTTCTTGCTCAAGGTGAGTCCCTTCTCTTTCTTCCATCTTTCGAGCACAAACGTGACATCAAGCTCAAAACCAACTCGAACTGATTGATTACGGTCGTGAACCCACCGAGGTTGATTATGCCCACATGATCCAATCGTTTCATCGTTTCCTGGTCGACCATCTTAGCGCGGAAGGCAATTCCTTTCCTCACAACCCCATGATATTTCAGCACCGTCCCTTGGCTTCCACCGCCTTCCAGGCCGATACTCACCCTAACGCATCTTTTTCACCCGCGGCAGCCCCTGTCACGCAGTTATTGGGCATCGATGCAAGGAATATCATCGTATGTATGAGCTGCAAGGCTGTCCGGGAGAAAGAGAACATGACGCATGTCGTTGACATGATTTATCCTCGAAAGGTGCGCGTCTTCCATCTTCGCACGGCTCGTCATTTACCAACACGAATTTCTAGCCATTTCCACATGAACTTTCTCAGACCAGCTTTGCTGACATTCTTCGCGCGTCCTTGGTCCGTCAAATGACTCACAAAGCTACTTGCCAGACATGCAAACAATTCTCAGCGTTTTCTTCTCGTCGATCAATCCCGAGCGCAGATCTTCCTCCTGTATTGGCGGTCAACGCTGGTGTATACAACGAGGAAACCATGAAGTATTGGACAGATACGAGATCTGGAAGATTCTTGACGCCGACAGTGGAATTAAGAGGAGAAGTAGAGGGGATTGACGATCCTGAGAGTGTGAGCTATGAACTTCGGGTGCGCATATACGGTTATTTGTGCTGGTACCATATACAACCTCTGCCTTTAGGCTATCGTCTGTCAAATCACCACGAAAGAAAATCATTCCCACTTGGTGGGAATCGTGAAAGGTAAGTCACTAGCTGGCTCTGCTTTTTTCCTTTCTGATTTCGTTGTAGTGCCTGAAGCGGAATGTCAACTGGACCTCAAGGGACCTTGGTTCTTGTTCAACGATTTCGTAGTTCGCAATATTTCCGAGGACGAAGCCTTGAGTTTTCCGGGCACATGGAAAGTATGTGTGCATTCTCGCGTCTCGTGTCTATTTCTTCACGCTAGAAACTAGGTTCCCGCCGTACTGTATCTCGAACGAGAAGATGTACGCTCTCAGCTTGACTTTAGTGGTCTTCCTGAAGAACTTGATCCTTCGATATTGAGTCGTGATACATCCATATCGGTGTAAGTATATAAGTCATCGCGTCGTATCGAGCTGAATGTGGCATAGCAACCGAGACAAGAGTTTGATCAAGCACGAATGTCTCCGCTTTGAAGAGCTGCCCAAACCTGGGACGTTGGTTGCGATAGATGCCGAGTTTGTCTCTATGCAGCAGGTGTGTTTCTGCATGCACTCGTGTGTTCGTCTCGTACATGTTTTTATTTCACAGGAAGAAACAGAGTTTCGATCGGATGGTACAAACCGTGTCATTCGCCCTGCTCGTCTCAGTTTGGCGCGTGTTTCGGTTTTGCGAGGAGACGGTCCAAAAGAAGGCGTTCCGTTCATCGACGACCATATCCACACGAGCGAAGTCATCGTCGATTATCTAACGGAATTTTCGGGCATCAAATGTACGTTTGCCGTTGACTTCCTCTGCATTATAAATGACGTCGCGCCCAGTTGGCGACCTGGATCCACAGTTGTCAAGGCATACTTTGACTCCACTGAAGCTCGTTTACAAAAAGCTGCGACTGCTCGTTGATCGAGGATGCATATTTATTGGTCACGGACTCTCGAAGGATTTCCGGATCATAAGTTTGTTTTTCTGTTTTGTTCTATTTCGAAATGTCTAGATCACTCGGACAGATATTTTCGTCCCGCCCGATCAAGTGATCGACACGGTCGACCTCTATTTCCTCCGTAACCGTCAGCGTCGTCTCTCGCTCCGCTTCCTCTCCTGGTTCGTCCTCAATGAGAACATCCAGACGGATACACACGACTCGATCGAGGATGCGCGTTCTGCACTGAAGTTGTACAAGGCCTACCACGACTTCGAAGAACGAGGCGTGTTCGACGACAAGTTGGACGAACTGTACCGCGCAGGCAAGCAAAACGTACGCCCCGTCGGTTACTCTAGCCAGAGCTACGCTGACCTCGCGGACAGAACTGGAAACCGCCTCCACTGACGCCGACGGCAACGTCGCCTGTCCCATCGGCAGCTTCACCCAGTCAATCAACTTCGTCACAGCCATCGTCGCCGTCGTCGCAAGGCACGTCGGGGGGACGGTCGATGCCGACGGCCACGTCGAGCGTGTCCCAGCTGAATATGCTTGCGGCTGCTGCGGCGGCCAGGAATTATGGGCATCAAGGACAGTTTCAGCCCTTACGGTTTGACGTGGGTGCACTCAATGCTGCTGCTGCGGGGTATTTCGCGTCGCCGGATGTGAACGTGTTTGGTGCGCCTTCTGGTCAGCAGCAGCAGGGCTCGGGTTCGGGTTCGGGTGTAAATCCTGGGCTTGGATGGAATAGGCGGTGAGCCTCGGGAGCGGGAAGGAAAAGTACGTGTGACTTGGGCGAATTGGATGTATCTTAAAAAAAAAAATTTCTTGTCGATTGTAACGGCAGGTTATTTTCTTCGTATCATGCTTGTATTCACTGTTTCTTTTTATTTTTAGCATAAAAATATACACAAATACTGTACACTGAAGACTGATGGCATCTGCAAGCCACGGAAGCGCTGATTATAACTCAGACACGGTTAGAACAGGCTGTGATATCGAGTTGCCGAGCACCATCCAGTCGATCACATCCCTGTCGCGTTGTCGAAGCCACTCGTTGGCGCGCTTAAAGTGCCCGTTTCCGAGGAAGCCACGATGTGCGGAGAGCGGCGATGGATGTGCAGATCTACCGTGCAAAACACACCCCGAGTCAGTTTTTTTTTTCTTCTCGAACCTGTCCAGCGAAACAGGAGCATACCTCAGCACCAAATGTTTCTTCTAACCATAACGAACTCGCGTCAGCCAACAAGATGTACACGTCCAAACGAGCGACACACCTCGTCGATCCGCAGTCGCTCGCACGTCTTCTGCGCCGGAAGCCCCCACGCGAAAAACACGACGGCACGCCCGGTTTGGTCCGCACGGCTCAATACAGCGTCAATGACGGCGTCCGTAAAAGGTTCCCATCCTTTTTTCGCGTGCGAATGCGCCTTGTGAGCGCGTACGGTCAGACAGGTGTTGAGCCAGAGAACGCCCGCACGGGCGAGAGGCGTCAAGTCCCTAAACGAGGTCGTCGAACACGCGTACAGAAAGAAGGAAAAAGAAAAAGGGGCTAACCCAGTCGTGGGAGGTGAAAACCCGTCGACGTCGACGGCGAGTTGTTTGTAGATATTTTTGAGCGATCCGGGGAGCTTCGTCGGTGGCAAGACCGAAAAGGAGAGTCCTAGTTCCGGGTCAAACGCGAAGAGACGGATGCGTGGTTAGACAGACCGTGCGCTTGGCCGACGTCGTGGTAGGGGTCCTACCGATGGGGGGGAAGGGGCGTGAGTTTGGACGAGGAGGATGCCGACGGCGTGGTCTTGCCTGTCCTATGACGACGGCCTTGACAGCGTCGAGTGGCGTGAATCGTGACCACGAGTAAATGTCTCTTGCTGAGAAAAGGGATATGAAAAAAAAAGGACGATGATGGGGAGGGAGACTCACCTGGCGGGTATACCTGATGCGACTTGATCTCGGACGCCAGAAACTCCTTGAGCTGCGCGGGTGAAGCGAGTTGGGGACATCGCACGTCAGACCGGGGATCTACACACCTTGAGAAAATAGGGCTTGGTGAACTCGGCTTCGAGCGCCCTTCGCCATGAAGCATCCATCGTGTTCCGCTCGAGATTCTCGAGATTGTCAGCGTCTTGACCGGCGTCGTTGACCGAGACCGTTGCCTCGATCTCGACCTTGCGCTTCTTGGAGGCAGGGCCGGCGACGGCAGCGGCTACGACTCGGATGCGCTTTCCAGTTATAGCAGAGGACATTTTGACTGGTTTCATCAAGCGTGGTGGGTTTATAAAGTACGTCCTCGGAGTCGCTGGCGTTTGACGCAGAAATTTATTTTGTTTCCCATGTCCCGTTGAGTACTGCTTCGACGACTACTTATCGTTGTATACTCAAGTAGTTTTAAGCAAGACGAGTACGATGTAAATTTGCTGGTTGCCATCAAATCCAGGAGGCAGCTCGGCCATGATCGTTCACAAATACGGTGTTTGAAACAGACCAGTCAAGATATTGAGTGTTTGAAAGTTGTCGGACAATCTATCTCTTCCTCGTCTTGGCCATCCTTTTACTGAGAGCCCGCCTGTCCTTCTGAAATCGACTCCGTTTCGCTTGATGACCATCGTCCTCTCCATCCTCCATATCCTCCCGCACCCTCGTCCGAGACCGGGACAACGTATCGGCCTTCTTGCCCTTTTGCCGTAGTTCTTCGTACCCATCCCCCATCCCCACTCTCGCCCTCCCCACAGAATGCAACACATCTTCAAACTCGTCTTCCAGACCGCGGCCACGATACCGCCTATGGCTGGATCCGGTTCCACCTAGCGCAAGGTCCTCTTCGTCTCGCCTCCGCCTCTTGGCATCCTTCTTTTTCATCACCAACCGGGTAAAGTTACCCTCCTCGAACTCGGTCATTCGTTGAATGTCGCGTGCACGGTCCGAGGCTAGCGCTGGCATTGCGCCCAGACCAGTTGAAGACTCGATGTGCGGTCGCGATGGATCCTGGTGAAGGAGTGAGGAGAGCGTCTTCGGAACGTATTGACGCTTGTCGCGTTTATCGCCCGTGGTTTCAGTGTAGGGCATTGGAGCCAGTTTGGGAGGTCTGTAAATTCCATCGCGCTTGCCCGCTTCTGGGTCGTCCTCTTCTTCCGACGTCGCGTCCGATGCCTGGTCGTTGTTGACCAGGTTTTGAGGGTTGGGTCTGAACGCCAAAGGGTCTTTTTGAACGACAGCACTGTCAGTTGGTGGCAAAGGAGAACGAGCAGGACATACCGTTGGCGACGTTTTCGTTTTTGGACGCACCGTCTGCGATTCGGACGAGTTTTTCAATCTGATACTTGATCCTGCTTTCGAGGACCTTTATTTTCTCGAGCGCGACGCGGCCTTCGATCATGGAATCCACGAGGTCTCCCAAATCCGCCCCACGTGCGTCGCGTCCAACGTCACTAAAAGGCAAGGACGCTGGAGTGCGGGTTTCCAATGTGTCGCCAGTGGCCCGTCGTGCGATGAGCAAAACGAGCGACTGAAGATAAAATAGCATGAGGTGGTGTTTGACAGAAAGGAGTGATATGCCGTCTCTGCTGTCAAAGTCGTCGGTGCCCAGGGACTGTCTGCGAGCGATTGGTGTCAAGATTCGATAGTGGTGTTGGACTCGCACTTTTCTTTTAAAGATTGAACGAGTTGTCTGGTGGATGCCATGCTTGCAGTCACTTCATCCAGGAGAGCCGCGACGTTTTGTGGGTCAGCCATGGCTGGAGACGACGAGCCAAGTCAGTAAAGGTTCACCCACGGTGGTATAGAAAGAAGAAAAAGATCAGTCAACGGTTTTCTAGGCCGCCGCTCTGCTTGAGAGCGTAGTGCATGGCATCAAACATTTCAGAGCCCAGTGCGTTTCATCTGGCAAGGACGACGAATAAGAGACGCAACTTGCCTTTCTCTCTCTCTTTTTGTGATGGAAGTACGGTGTGAACGGTGATGGTGGCTATGTACCAGCCTCATGGCGATCATGTCCTACCTCGAGTCAGCCTTCTATTGTTCCGATATCGGCTGGCCTGGGCTGCACGCTTTCCCGGGCGCGAGCTGTGTTGCTTGCGATCCACGATGAACAGACCGCTCCCTACTCCCACCCCGAAACGATATGACCTCGTCGAGCGCTTCGACGCCCTGGCTCTCGCCGGAAAAAAGCGCACCGAGAAGAAACTCCCGGACCTCCCTGCACCGGACTTTGTCGGCGGTTTCAGTCCAGAGCTGCTGGCCGTGAACGCTGCACTCGACAGCCATCGCCTCGATCGCAATGCCAGATTGCCTCCAGAGGCCCCGAAAGCACCGAAAGCGTGCAAGCCATCCTTGACGATGCAGTACGCGCTCAAATATTTCAGGCGCGACAATAATACCCCAACGAAACCCGCTCTCGCTCCGCCTTTTGTCGCCCCTCCGCGACCACGGTCAGACCCTGTCGTTCCTAAACCGGCGTCGAGACCGACCTTGTCGGCCGTGACGCGTCCCTCCCAGCCAGCCGTCCAGAGTAGACCACGTGCGAGCTCAGTCCCTCCTTCTCCCGCAACGTCTTCTCCCGGAAGAAACACGGCACAATGTAGTGGTATGACCAAAGCCGGAAAACGATGTTCCAGACAGGTCAAACTTCCCGCAACGCATTCTCATCTAGACCCGACACCTGTTTTATATTGCCATCAGCATAAGGAAGCGATGATCACCGCGCAAACCGGTTTCTATGTCCGACATGTCGCCAATGCCGACAGATTTGTGGAATTCAGTCGTATGCGAACTTTTCTTTTTGGCCGTACGAAGAGAAAGACGGGTCGTCTGATGTCGTTTCGCAGACTATATACCTACATACCTGCAGACCGATACCCAGTTGGCACTGAGAGTCGAAATGGAAAAAGCAACCTCTCTCGCTGATGTCCCTGGCTACATTTACACCTTTGAGATACGAGGTACCGTCGTTCTCCATGAGCCCGTGCACGTCGACGATGACGAACGATGTAGATCCCAAACGACCAGACGTGATACAGCTCAAAGTCGGTCGTGCGGTCAACCTCAACAAGAGACTCGATCAGTGGGACAAGCAATGCGGTTCCAAAGTACAGATTCCCCGTGGCTGGTGGCCAGGCACGGTCGAAGACGACGACGGCACAGGATGCAGCTTGCTCAAGGGAAACATTAAAGCAGGCGATCCCGGTCCCTTTTGCCATCGCGTCGAACGACTCGTTCACATCGAACTGGCCGATCTGTCCTTGAACGCACCCTATTTAAATTCGAACTGGCCAAACAACGCTTGCAATCCTATCACGAATCAAAAAAAGACAAAGGAAACCACCTGCCTCGATTGTATGTATAGCATAAGGAGTGGGGCTATTCATGACTCACGTAGCCTCTACTTAGGCGGTGTGGTCCACAGAGAAATATTTGCCTTCCCGCGTCCAGAAAAGGGGCAGTATAAGGGAAAGGAATGGGAATTGATCGTCAAACCTGTGATTGAGAAGTGGGGAAAGTTCGTCAAGGAATACTACACTTGAAGCTGCAGGATAACTATTGCAAAGTTCTCAATTTTGAACGCTTGGGTAGGGGAAAGAGCTATGGACACATTAGGACATTCGACGAATACCGTGATGAATACAACGATGTACGCGGATAGCAGTGATCATCTGTTTGAACATGTCCGAGTCATCAGACGACGTTCGCCGGGTTCAAAAGTCGTCATCATCATCCATATCCCGCCTTCGTTGGTACTGCCAAACACAGCCGACGGTCAGCCAGCGAAAGAAGGACACGTATATCAGAAACAGACCTTGATCGTCGTCTTTTTCGTGCTCGTCTTGCTTTGCGCCTCCTCCATCTACACAGCGCGATGAAACGCTTGATGAAGATCCGTATGAAACCGCCGCTCACCTGCTCCAAGAGTTCGATCAGCTGTTCTTCGCTTACTTTACCGCGTAGCTGGCCGGATTGGACCATCCGAACGAGGATACCTTCGATCTGCCGCGATCTCTCTGGACTGACGAGCCCGATGCGGGAGACTGCGTGCAGCGTGTGTCATGATCACCATCAGTTTGATCAGGGTTAGACGACGGAAGAACCACGTACGCCGCTCACGCGCAGCAGTGTCCAGCACGGTCGCCATCAAGTCTCTGCGCATGGACTCCTCCGCCTCTCGTCGTGCCTGTTCCTCTGCATTGGTTTGACCTCCTTGGGACTGAAGCCCTTCCAGTTGAGGGAGCTGTGAAACACCTTCCATAACTTGCTAAAGAGTGTTGTCGACGGGTGCCAAGTGGGCGCGGCTGTGGTGATGCGAATCGCCAAAGTGCGACTCTATGAGATACCTGGTAGACAATCTCAATTACGAAGCGCTTGCCTTCAATGGAAGTTAACAATGAATGGACTTCGGTCACCCTCGATTCGTATTACCGTGACTACATCAATATGGACCCCATTGATCTTGCAGCAGCAACCAATGAAGATGACGGTGACGCATACCGTGAAGAATACGAGAATACAGTTAGACTTGGATCCGAGTTGCTGCTGTTAAGTTCCCGCATCGAGAAACGACACCAAACTCGCTTGTATCTTTGTCGCTCCCAGCTCCTTCCTGACCCCGTGGAGACATGCCGTGGCAATTTGGCAAAGGCTCATGGTAGCCAAAACAACAGAGCCTTTATAACTAGGCAATATCAAAAGTCTGTGACATCTTCAATGCTGATGGCATCAACTACATCAACGTTTCAACGTTCAACCCTATAAAACATGCAGACCTCTTCCTCCCTCTTATTCCCATCTCTGCGAGATGTTTTATTCTTGGTCCTTCCTCTTCGCTGCAATTTCTTTCGCCCTTTTCGTCTCTGCGGGGCCGGTCCCTTCAAGTTATCGCTTCACTATGCCTTACCATAACGGCCACGAGGAACAGTGAGTGAGGCGTTTGTCCATGAGTTGCAACGAGATTGACATGCATCAGGCATGGTTCAATCTTAACGACCGAGCACGTCGAACACAAACATATGAATCTCGCCAGGATAAGCATCGTAGAGTGAGCGAGATGTTTGCGATATCGTGGCAAAGCTGACACTCTGGGTACTAGTATTCTTCCATCCCTGCTTGCGAGTGCATTGAAAGGGTCTGAGGAGGATAGGGGCTACATGGGTATTACCCAATGGGTCAAGTGCCACTGGGGTGGGGGTGGTGGTGTAGCATGTGTCGGTGTCAACCTGGCATGGTGGAATTTGGGCTTTTACCA
The DNA here is from genome assembly GCA_038090255.1 of Austroboletus niveus. Classification (NCBI taxonomy): domain Eukaryota; kingdom Fungi; phylum Basidiomycota; class Agaricomycetes; order Boletales; family Boletaceae; genus Austroboletus; species Austroboletus niveus. Next base: position 18,867 of record JBBPMJ010000144.1, read on the forward strand.
AATTCCATGCATTGCAGGCAGATCGACCCTAGCATGACTCGGACGTGCGCAACGCAACCCGATCAAAGGGGTGATGATACCCCTGTGGGTCCGGATTGCTTCGACACGCACGAGACCGGGCTATGAACGTTCCCAGTCATGCACACGTGTGGTGACGACATTGACGAGTGGGGGGCTCCGGACTAGTAACTCAGTTTTCAAGTAGTGTAATCTTGTATGTACTTTTGGTAACTGTAAGCACGCTGGCTTACCTAGGTCCCATGACTAGTACATATACCGTCCGCAGTACTGAATGCTAGTCATTCAGTATTCTGCCTTTTGGTGCAACGGCTAAGCGTGCGGCGGGCTGGGCGCTTACAGTAATCCCTTGTACAATGATGCCTTGTTTTTTGGGCTGTTTCGCTGGGCGTTTGGACTGAATCAATTCAGTGGGCCAGTGGCACTGTCGCTATCGCACCTTGTATACTAGCCGCGCCCGAAGGACAGCTGATTCTGGAGCAGGTGAGCGGCGGAGTAATTCGGATCTTCATCACGCGTTCCATCGCGCAGTGTGGATGGAGGCGCGAAACAAGACGAGCACGAAAAAGACGATGATCAAGGTCTGTATCTGATGTACGTATCCTTCTTTTGCTGGTTGACCGAGACCGTTTGGCCGACAAGTTTTTCGGCAAAGAACGACACCGCCTTTTAGTTGTGACATTTTCTCTTCGAGCCTCGTCGACGAATCGACGAAGCTCTGAATAATTATAAACAATGTATTAAGAGACTGAGTAGGGAATGTCAACTCTCGCTTGACCAGCGTAGCACTCGGGAATGGAGAAACCTGTAATGGACATTCCCATTACCACTAGTACTGTTCCCGCTGCTCCCTTTGAAAAGTGCGCCGTACTCCATCGGTCCTAGAGTTCGATCGTCTAAAGCTTGGTCGTTCATCACCATTATCACGACGAGACCAATGCTGACGGCGTTCGAATCCGTCCTCTTCCTCTTGCCGCGGTCGTCTAAATGTATCCCGACGTGGCGGCTGTCGTTCCGATCGATTGTCTTCCCCCAATCTGGGTGATCTGCGCGACGGGCTTCGAGAAGGCTCTCGATATTCGCTCCCAAATTCTCGGCTACCCGTATTCACCCCGTCCATGCCATGTATACCAAGGCTCTGCGCAGTTCGGAAGCTGATTGGCGGCATTCTCGACTCATCCCATCCAAGTACCTCCCGAGCATACGCGTTTGCTTCATCGACAAAGTGGCGCCTCGACCTGTATATCTGCCGGAGATACTGTGAATTGAAACCAAGCCACGCGCTGTATGCCTGAGTTTGTAGAGCCTTGTCGATCTCCGGGCGAGGTAACGAAGGAAGTTGGATTTCTGGATGAGATTGAATTGGGAGGGATCGCATGGCCGGCGATTTAAGAAAGCCAGATTCGCGGGGAGTGAGGATAATGACACCCTTACCCGACCGGCCAGCACGAGCTGTACGGCCCAATCGGTGGATGTATTGCTCGCCAGAGGAAGGAAGTCCGAGCTGCACAACAAGGGTCACTCTATCAAAAACACTATTTAGTAAGAAGCATGCACCAAACGCGGAGGAAACTAACCCAGGGAAATCCATACCCCGTGCAGTGACATCAGAAGTCACCAATATGCCACTCTGTGCTCTTCTGAACCTTTGAGCAACATTCGAACGCCTGCTCTGGGTCATCCTGCTGTGTATCTCGTATACAGGAGGCAACGTTCCATAGCCTGCGTCGTGAAGAATTTTCGCGATGGCAGAAGTGCCCCAAGCAGTAGAGCAAAAGACCATTGCCTTTGAATTATTTCCTAGTTCGGTAACATTGTCGCGTAAGACAGCAACAGCAGCCTTCATGGTGTCATTGATCGGTACAGTGACGCATGTCTGAGGGACTACGAGCAAATAAAAAAAATTAGACAGCTCCTGAAGGTTGCGGCAATGTATTACCATGTTCATGAGTATTGACTTCATCTTCCGCTAAAGTAGATACAAATTTGTGGTCAGGGGTCAAGTAGAGCGCAGCTATCTATATGAACAGAAATATCAGTTCTAATTTCTGTATAAACGAGGAAAATTTCAGGACCTCTTTAACATCCTTGCTCAAGGTTGCCGAATAGAGCATGCACTGTCTAGGCGTTTGGCTTCGGTCGGGAAGGTACTCGAGTATCGAATTTAACGTGTCCTTGAATCCCACGTCCAACAGACTATCGGCCTCGTCCAATACGACGGTCTGAACAGAATGTAACCTCTCGGCCAAACTTGTCGATCCCAAGAGATCGAGGAGTCGACCGGGTGTTGCAACGAGAATATCGCAGCGTTGTGTTGACAGCTTTTGTTTTTGCATACCAATACTTTTTCAAAGGTCTGTGAGTGAAGCGCGTGTATCATGAACATTAACGAATACCTGGTGCCGCCGATGACAGTCTGCACTCGGAAAGGGTGGTTCCACACAAGGCTTTCGGCTTCTTTTCGAATCTAACCACAAGAGGGTTAAGAATTACGACTCGGATGTATGGCCTGAAACAGACCTGCATAGCTAGCTCTCGGGTAGGAGATAACACAAGGATAGAGACTGTTCCCTGGGGAGGAACAGGCTTTTTGGCGAGTTGTTCGACGGCAGGCAAGAGAAACGCCAATGTTTTGCCTATGAATCGTATTCTTTCCACCGATATCAAGTACACGGATATGTAACGTACCTGTACCAGTCTTTGCCTGGACAAGGAGATCCGCACCAGAAAGCCCAAGCTGCAGAATGAATGGTAAGCAGCAGCAGAAGAAAGATATAAAACGCATACGTCGAGCGTTGCCTCTGCATGCGCGAATGAGCATTTTTCACTGAGACTGCGGAAAAGAAAACTGGCGCACCTTGGACGTCACTCATAAACCTGGGATGCTGTTAGCATAGCGATTGGTACTGGCCGAACAGCGACGAACAAAGCGATGCATACTCGTGTGGAATGGCCATCTTGGATCTTTTTGATATCGGTGTGTCACTGAACTTTGCCGAGGAAAAGTGTGCGCGGTTGGTGCATTCATCGACTGCAGGCGCGTCTGTAGGCGCGGCCGGGGCTGCCCTTGGCTTTAAAAGGGCGGCTGCGCTGGGTGCGCATACCGACGACGTCGAGCGGAACGTCCTGGCATGTGCGTGGAGCGCGACGGACGATGAGCGGGGCCAACGGACGAGGAGACGAGCGAACATGAGTCTCCGTTTTTTTTTCTCGGCAGCACGGCCCAAGTAAGTATCGGTTGCTTGTGCTTGTTTGTATCCGATTCCGTGGCCACCGAGAGCAAACAAGAGCAAACAGAGGGTAGGGCGTGGGAAAGAAGAGACGAGGTTGGCCTCATTGTGTGTCGCGTTGGAGCTTTGACCTCGTTTCGCATCTTGCCCACACTCTCCCAACTAGCCCTCGTTCATACCCCATAATGGCCTCAACAAGACTACACGGTCATCCTTCTCTCCCTGCGCCCGTCGTACATGCTGGCTTCTCTGCCCATCAGTCAAAGTCCCATGTCCTGGCCGGCGTTCAGGACGCGTATTGGAGCGACGACGACACAGTACGTCACACGGCCGTCCTCCTCGTGTCCCATATGCTCATCTCGTCTTCTTCCGATCACCCTAGGATGATGCCGAATGTCCCCTTTGTCTCGAGGAGATGGATATTTCAGACCTCAATTTCAAGCCATGTGTCTGTGGTTACCAGGTATGAGAACCATTCCGTAACCGTTATGAAATCTGTATCACGACTTCTTCTAGATCTGTCGCTTCTGCTGGCATCACATTAAACAGAACCTTAACGGTCGCTGCCCCGCCTGTCGAAGGGAGTACTCTGATGAAGCAGTCCAGTTCAAGGCTATCGCAAAGGAGGAGTATGTTCCTTGACCCTTATCTTTTACTCCCCGATCGTCTCATCGTCGCGTGCACATTTAGTCACAAGCGTCTCACACAGCAAAAGAAGCAACGCGAACGTGAACGCAAAGAGCTTGATGCGTTGGGGCGTCGTCACTTTGCCAACGTGCGCGTAGTTCAACGCAACGTGGTTTACGTGGTTGGAATCGGTCCTCGATTTGCCAAAGAGGAGGTGAGCGTACCCCCGACGCTGCCAAGTCGCACTCGATCAACTTCTATTTAGCTTATCCCTACATTACGTTCGACTGACTACTTTGGTCAATATGGGAAAATATCCAAGATCATACTGGTCAAACGTACCCCATCGGGTGGTGGTATCCCCGTACTCGGCCTTTACATCACCTACCATCGTCGTGAGGATGCAGCTCGCTGTATCTCCACGGTTGACGGTGCCCCATCTCCTGGAGGAGGTCGCGAGGTCATGCGAGCGAGTTATGGAACAACAAAATACTGCATGGCGTTCCTCCGTGGTGTCAGCTGCTCAGATCATACTTGCATGAATCTTCATGAATGGGGAGACGAGAAGGACTGTTTTACCAAAGAAGACCTTACTACCTTGTGTGTTTCATCTTTCAATCTCCTACAGTTGCCATTCATGTGCTCTTTAGGAAGCATACAATTAAAGATACGGAGAGCATATCACGCTCCATCAAGGATGCCGATGGTAGGGAATTTTAACAAGCACATGTATTGTTTAACATGTTGCATAGGAGCTTTGCCCCGTGCCGCAGCGTGGGGTTGTAAGACGCCTCATTCCGCCACTGCTTCCACCCAGTCTTCTATCGTAGTCACGCAACGATCGACCAGGCGAGGTGGTCAGCGTCAGTCTCGTAATGTCAACGCCTCTGTTGACACAAAATCATCGAGTCGGCCACATCATGATAGGAAAGGTGGATCCGTTGGAGGCAGTACGAAAACGCCGTCCGTCACATCCTCTTCGCGCCCTCCGACGCCATCTGCTACCATGTTGCCTCAGCGACCAGCCACCCCGCTCGAAGTCAAATCATTGCGCAACAAAGAGTCGACTGTTCCGCAACCATCTGTCTCTCCGGCACTCTCTCCGGCACCTTCTGTGGCTGTTGATTCTGATGCTGGTTCAGGCTCTCAAGATATTTCCCCGATTCGTCCGCGCTCGACTGAATCTGAGCAGTCTGCTCCACCTGGTCTGCAGAGCATTCCGGATATGCCTCCTGGCCTACCCCCGCCTTCTCGTAAGGTGGATCTTCTTGCTCCCCCAGGAATGCAACCTTCTCAATCCACTTACCAAATATCTACCGCTGCTCAAGCCCTTCTGGAAGATATCAAATCTCGGCGTGAAAACGCACCATCCGTTTCAAGCGTCAGCATCTTCCCGGATCTCGACCGTACGCTTAGAATGGTATCAGGAGAAGACAACGAATTCGGTGGATTCAGTTTCAACTTAGATCCCAAACTTGCTGGAGAAGACGTTAATGTGGATGTTGCACTCCCCGATCTCGAGGCCGAAGCAAACACACCTCTATCCGGCGGGTTCATGGATATGTTTCCCGCCCTGCGTCCGACACAACCACCAACGCAAGTACAACATCCACGTGCATTCATGACTCCGCCTGGACTGACGTACCCGCCCAACTCTAATCGGTCAATGTACGATCCTCTTTCCCTCCGTGGTCCTTCCACTGAGCGACAGTCGGCGGGTGGGTCTAGCTATGTCGGTTCTTTCAATCCGTTTGGAGAAGTTAGTGAGGATCCAGTCGCACTTCCCCAAGGAGTCTCGTCTACTTCCAGAAAATCACCATTCCCTGACGAGGAAAGGAAGGTATCGAGGTTTGGATTCGCACGAGGTCACCAGGGCTCCACTACTGCATCATCCCCCGCCAATCCTGCATCTCCTCTAAGTGCTAGCGATAGCCACCACTCTTTGTTCTCCAATGAGACGGCATCGTCGGTTCAGCCTCATTGGAATTTACCCTCACGTATCGAGCACGGGTATACGCCTTCGTCGTTAGCGCAACATTCATCCGCAACACACATTCATTTGCAACTGCAGCAGCAGCAGCAGCATACGCGCTTCCAGCCCTTTGATCACAACATCGTTAGCGAGGCACAGCTTCGCGAGTTTATCCAGTCCAGTCGAGAGCGGGCCAGTGTAATGCCCAGCAATCCCCCCGGTAGGAGGCTCCTCTTCGTATGAGCGGCCGCGGTCAACATTGACGATTCCTTCTTTTGTACTGCTGTCTTTTCACTTTGAACTCATGTTTCCTATATGTTTTTCTGGCCTTCTTCCCTCTATTAAGGCATGGATCAGCAACGTCATCTGTATGCACAGAACCAGCCATTCAATGATCCAGCGATCATGACCGCCCAGTTTGCCTCGCCCGTTCTCTCCTCAGTGGTTCCCGTGAATTCCAGCACGACCTATCCTTCCACCACCTCTACCGTTGGTATGAACTATACGCCTCACGTGGCTATTGGACCCCCTCCTGGACTAGGTTATTCTCAGGGTCTTCCCGTTCATCATGCTGGAAACAATGGGACCGAGCCACAAACGGAATCCCTGAAGGTTCAACCACCCCTGCTCAGTAGTGAGTGTTTTTCCTTTGTTTAGGGGAGGGAGTCCAGGTCATAAGTACCGAGCGCCGTGCTTTCAGTGCGGAAATATTATCAACGACCATGATCGTTGAATGAATGCGTCACTGTTGATCCCCTTCACTCTTTCCTCGTCGTCATCATCCTCTCGTCGTGCCGCTATGAATTCGTGAAGCTACAGGAGATTGGGGCTTTTTCGTAATGATAATGCTGAGCATTCATGACCCCTTTCGAACTTTAATTCATATCTATTGATACTCGGCCCATGCTATCTATCCCTCAACGCTCTCCATTCCTCATCCCTCCTCCATCCCTTCCCCCCTCTTTTCTTTCGTCTTTCTTGATCGTCTGGTACAATGATACTGACGAATCTTTTTTCTCCTACATTTGTTTTGTTCGTGCATTCCTAGTTCCGACTTCCATTCCGCCCTCCCCGTTGCCTACCCTATCATCCGCGGAATTTCCAGCGCTCGGTACGACAGACAACTCCACGACTGTTGCGACCCCCTCCGAAGTGCAAACTCCGGTCATGGATGCGTCAAAGCCCGAGGATGCTGAAAAGGAGCAAGCGAAGGTCGATCGCAAAGCTGCCAAGAGAGCTGCTGCTGCTGAACGTGCACTCGAACGACAGAGGGCGGCGCAAGAGAAGGCCGCTACGCGCGCTGCTGAGAAGGCACGTCTTGCTCAGGAAAAGTTGGCGGAACAGGAGAGGCAGGCTGCGATAAGGGAGGAGAAGGAAAAGGCAGAGCAAAATAGGCTCGAGAAGGAGAGGGCCGCTCAGGAGAAGGTTGAACATGCCGAAAAGGACAAGATTGCGAAAGAGCAACAGGAGAAGCCTCCAGAAGGCGAAAAGGAGAAGGAGAAGAGGAAGGCACAAGGAAAGGCAAGCGGAAAAGGTTCTGTGCCGCAGAAAAAGGGCGGAACCGAAAAGCATGTTCCTGTCCCTCCCAAGTCACCTGAGCCAATCGTCCAGGCTCCCATTCGCTCGAAGCTGCCGAAAAAGAACAAACCGGTTGCTCGCCCTATCAAAATCCCAAAGGAGAATGAAGTTGTCGCAGACGAGATGTCGGCAGCGCCATCTGTCGCCGCTTCAGAGGCACTCGTAGTCCCTGTTGGCAAGAGCAGTGAGGTGGTATCACCAAGTACTAGCGTCTCTCGCGCACAATCTGTCGAGCGAGCGTCTCCTGTTGAGCGAACAACACTTGCGGATACTTTTGACGAACTCGACGTCAAGTACCCTTCTATGGACCTTCCAAACCACCCGTTCTTTGATATGCAAAGGATTAATCCTGCTGCTAAGATGCCATTGGAGTACGGCCCTTTGGTCCATGCTCTATCAGCACTCTCGGTGGGCGGTGGCTCGTTCGCCACCAATATGCCTTCTGGATCCATTGATAATGCAGTATCTTCCTTTCAGCAACTTCTAGAGACACTGACACAGACGATATCCGATTTACTACGACTTCTTCCCCGTACCACGTGGGATGATAGCTCGTCATTCGATGGAGTCCTGAGAGACATGCTGAAAGGAGATGACTTTTTGGACGACACGAGCGACGACGCTGTGGGCAAGGAAGATGAAGTTGCCGCATTGACGCAGGCTCTCGAGCGCCGGGCGCGCTGGATGGAGGTTCAACTATCCAAACTAGAGGAGCTTCATCGCGACATTAACACGGCCGCTGTTCGCGCCGTTCTTGCATTCAACGATAGTGGTTGGGATCGCCATGTGTACATTCCTCGTATCGGCGGCGCGCTGAAGCGGTTCGATAAAATCGGTGTCGTGGAAAAGGATGGCAAGCGGAGGTCGATGACGGCGAATGAGTTGGAGAAGAAGCTTGTGGTTGCGAAGGAAGCGGCTGTTTTTGCTGAGACGGAGCTGAGAGAGGCGATGGAGAAGATGCAGGGCGTGCAGCCAGTCGAGGCGGAAGAGACTGTCTGAGCAGTTGGTTCGTCGTTGTCCAAACAAGACAGTTGTTATAATTCTGCCAGCAAACCATGTCATGGCTGCCCACGTTCGACTCGTCGTGTTCCTCGTCCTTCTCTTTTGCCTCGCAGCTGTCCTCGTTCGGCACGCCGCATTGCCGCCTCGCCCCGCGCACATGATCATATTACGCGGAAGATGGGAGGCCGTTCGAGCCTCGCTTAGTCTTCCGCCCTTCTCCCGCCCGCCCAACGCTGTCTTGGAACACGCACGCTTCGATCTTGGCAAGGAACGTCTTCCAGCCCCGGGCGAGGAGACGCGCCCACGGATCTGGCCCCCGCTACGCTTTGCCTCACCCGATGACACAGCAACGCCAGGTTCGCCATCCGAGGTTTAGCCCTGGACCAACTGCCAGCTGCCACCGCAACCCATCCCTCGCGCAAGCTAAAAACGGGATCACATAGATACGCGACATGCGACATGCAAAAATGTATAGTTGGCGATTATACGTAAAGAAAAAAACATATTATAGGTCACCGTCCCTGCTCCTCGTCCGCCGAGCCTGACATCCTGCCCCTCTTCCATTCCACGAAATCGTCCAACATAGTTGGCCAAGCCTAGAAGAAACGATAAAGGCGGCGTCGAGGGATGGTCATCACCGTCAATACGTAAACAACATACCCCATCGGCTTCGTAGTTGCTAAAATCTCCATTGATCGTCCGACAGAATTCGTGTACCTAGAAAAAATATTGAGTACGTGCCCCTCGGATTTGCACCCTCAAAGAATGTCGCACCATGTTCCAAATGTCTTTGTTGGCGCCTTTGTAGGACACATTTCCCTGTAAGCAGTTGTTACGGCAATTTGAGACATGTGAGAGATGGCTCACGTTCAAGAACTCGATCAGCTCAGTGATGCTTGGATATCGTGGAGCCAGTAGTACCGACCACAATGCCATCGCGGTCTATTTGCATACTTATGAGGATAAGTCACTTACGACAACATGAAGTTCGTCACCTCGATGTCCAAATTCCTGCTTTGTCTGGTAACAGCGTCAAGGTAACACAAACGAGATGGGACTTGGCACTGACGGTGGCTTGGAAAGTGTGAAACTAAATTGATAGAGCTCTGAAAAGGCAATGTTGCGATCCGACGCATACTGCCAGTAACGGATTCTGCTGTATGGGTCCTGGAGGCTGTTTCCCTCCCGTTTTTTCATAGAAGATATGGAAGAACCAGGTGTGATCGGCTCCTTATCTTGAATGACTAGGTCATCCAGCTCCTTCAATGCCAATGCTAGCATCTGTAACGACGAAATGCTTGGTACATAGTCAGCAAACGTGGCCAAAATGGAGTGGCACACATGCGCACCGCAGAGCATCAGTCCCCTGGAGCCATTCTGACCGACTGACTTTGGCTATCTCCTGAGCCTTGAACTGCCATGCTAGGATGAGTGGCTGGGCACCTTCAAGTGGTATACTGGCTTCTGTGCAGAGTTTTTCAATGCCTCCTGGTCCTATTACATCAGGGTCATCATTATCCGCATAATTCTTAAAGAGCGCTTGAGCCCGTTGTTGCGAGTACTCTAGCTTAACAGAGGGTACATTCGGCTGAGGGGTCTGACACGTGTCAAATCAATGATACGTTAATGCGAGAAAGACGTACGGGTGTTTTTTGGTGCATGTCCAACTCATCACTAGGTGCGAGGTTGTTAGAAACGCAGCATATGAAGGATGAGAGGCGCATGCGGGAAGGTAACCAGGTGGGACTTGAACCCGATCACTCCGATTGAGGTAGCAGATGTAGAAGGACGCAAGTGTGGCAGTAGGCTTAAGTAGATGGACCAAAGGCTGACTTACTTGCTCTGCTGTTGGCTCGTGGTAGAGTTGAGGGGTTCCTGTCATTCGCGGCGGACCAAGTATGGAGGTATTTTAGCTAACCGATCTGAATTACTTACGTCATCAATGCTAGCCCTTGGAATTATTAGCCAGCAAACGCTCGGTCAACACACATGGACCCTACCCAGAAGCTCGCGTCCCTCGGGCCTTGGTTGTCCTAGTTCCCGTTGTCTTTGTCTTTTTGGGGGCTGGAGACTGTGTGGAGATCTAGGTCAATGACGGCCCGTTGTGTGGCGCGAAGGAAGGCCTGACCTCTTCGGAATGACTGAACCAACGTGGTCATATTACCCTTTAGTTGCCAGTAATATAGAGGCTCGGAAGGAACGCACGATACACCCGCCTTGTCATTTACGCCGGACGCGCCGTTTTTTCCGCGGGCTGAGCAGAGACGGTAAGTTCGGCGCTGAATGTGACCCTGAAGCGACCAAATCTCACTCGTTCTCGACGATTTCCTGACTGGACGCGTTGACGTCGCACCGTCGGCAGCCGCGTTCGCCGCCGCACGTTTGCGCTGTGCGAATATATTGAGCAGACATGAATGGAAACGGGGCTGGGGAAACAAACCTTGGGTGGCATATTCGGGGAGGGGGTTCGAGGAGACGGCGACTGCAAAAATACCGGAAAGGAGAGTTTTGTTACCAGCTCAATTGACGCGACGGCATCATGATCATGTGACATCCTCGCACGACGGCGCTTTTGATCTTTGCCAGCCATGTCCCAAATATTCAACGCAAATCCAACCATATACATATCGCAAAAATCCGCTCGAAAATCCCGTTTCGAGTCTGGCCAATCCTTCTGGGTAAATGACGACTACGACGACGACAATGCCGACGTCGAACCAATAGACCAGGACGAGATATTCGGTAATCCTTCTCCTGACGGGGAGATCATCCGCCTTAATCCCTCTCACAGACCTCATAAGGTCCATCTCTGATCCTGAACATCCAAACAGCTTGGAAGAACTCCGCGTGGTCTCACCCGAACAAATCAAAATCGGAGAAAACCTCATTGTGATCGAATTCACGCCAACCGTACCACACTGCGGCATGTCGACTCTGATCGGTGCCATCTTTCATAGACCGACGACCGCCACAGGCTTACCACTCTTGTCCTTGTCAGGTTTGTGTATCCGCGTGAGGCTGTTGCGTAGTCTGCCGCTGCGGTTCAAAATCGACATCCGTGTAAAGCCCGGCTCACATCAAAGCGAAATGGCAGGTGCGAGTTCCCACTCATCCTAGTGCGCCACGTCTGTGGCTCATACATTGCCTAGTGAACAAACAGCTTAACGACAAGGAACGAGTTGCGGCTGCCCTTGAGAATACAGCTCTCCTGGAACAAGTCGAGAAGTGTCTTGCAACTGCAGGGTCGCCCAACGATGTATGATACAACATCAATCAAATTTGTAGGTTATGCCGTTGTCTATCAGTGTCCGCATCATGATGTGTATAACAAAGTTCAAATCGATTGCAGATGCTATACATTGTAATCGTAATCGTTAAGAATAATGCTTAAGCTTGACAGAACTCGAGATTCTTAGTATGCCGACGATCTGTCGGTATCAGAGGGGGGTTGCAAGCTGTCGTCTCCCGTAGTCTATAGCATGGAGATCAATTGTGGTCAATGCCGCGGTCGTCATTTCGGGTCGAGTAGACGTCGTAAAGTCGCTGTCCGATTCCGATTCCGACTCAGAGGTATCTGAACCCGACGCTCTCCGAGTCAAGCGGTGAATCAATGTTGCAACCACGAGCATATTACAAGTAACAGTGGAAAACGCCATCTGGGTACGTCGCATAAGCCTATGAGATTTGGGCAGATACGCTCATACCTCGAAATCGGTGCTCACGCCAACGAGGGAGTGCAATTTCATGATTTGGCACACTGCACGAAATATCGATATGAACGTGACGATGATACTCGAAGAAAAGATGGCGATTATCATGTTTCGTTGCTTCTTCCGAAGATTCATAGCGTATAGTACCCGCATAGGCAAAAATATGAGAACCATGTCCGAGATGCAATCCGCTATAAAGTGTCCGCCTTGAATTTCGACACTGGCAGGAACATCGTGCGGAAGGACTCACAACTCAACTCGTAAATGTACAGTGAATTTGGCAACCACCTTGCCGGTCTTGCGTAGAACTCGTACATCTTGGCCCACTTTGTATTTTGAGAGAAGTACCACACTTTGAGTGCCACGAGCGTCAGGCATATCAGGGAGAAGAAAATGGACAGTGCGATTACGATCCGGCGCATAAACACTGTAGGATGAGCGATGCGACCCACAGAAAATAAAATGCTCATGCGGACAGCCCTAAAAGTGGATACGTCTTGAATAACGATCGAGTGGAGTAGCCTTGTAGCATACCATACTACGAAGTTCATTCCCAAGGCGTATATCCAAAATCCGAAGATGGAGGCCGTCCAGTCTGATTTCCGGTGAGGTCAAATTACGCGGCAACTTCAAAGGAACGAGACCTGGTACGCACTAGCCTCCAGATACACCCACTCAGCAGTAAGGATTATAGTAGCACAAATGCAAGCAATGAATGCCCAGGCGTCTTCCCACCCTAAACGTCGAGATTGTAGTCGAAACCACAAACGAAATAGGGATACCAGTATGCCAATAAATTGCAGGACACTGGCTGCGACTAAAAATCAGTTGAAGAGCGAAAAACAAAAAAGGAAGCGAAAAAAAACCTCGAATAGCCACCATTGTGGACTCAGAAAATTGATAATCGGGGGCCATCTTAGCTGATCGCAGACTTATAGCCCCGTAAATTGACTTCTTGCTGCGTATTTTGGAATTCGGTCACAGTACCGCCGTGAGGAGTAGATTGATGTGATATGGAGGTGAATAAATATGGCGCTAATTTTTTTCCGAACACTTTGGCCATAGCAGTGACTGAGAGACATTCGACCCTGCCATGCGAAACTCCCAAAGGCGGCCGGTGGCCGGTAACGTCTATTACCCTTAAGTTAACGAGATTAGTTGTGAATGCTTCAAGCCCTGAGGCGTTTGAGAGTTCGATACGAATGATGTTCACCGCTCGGACTTTGCCTATACGTCAAGGAAAGACGGGTTTCTCCGTATCGTTATTGACACATGTGAAGTTGCTGTTAATGACATCCAATATCGTAGTGAACTGGGGTAAATTGCTGGTCAAATGAGGGCTAAGAGCGTCTGCGTCCGGACCGGCCACGGCTGCCTTGCGACGAAACGCACGACAGACAAGTACCGTAATAAAGAGGGAATTACACACAAAGAGACAACAAGGGACCTGTCATACTTATAGTGTGAGAGCCTACTAGGGATTGATACGGCAAGATGACATACTTGGATGTCCATTGCAAGATTGATAAGGGATGCCATATTAAAAATTTGACATATACCCTGGAAGATGCACACTCCCGTGATAAAGATGCTGGACGAGTATGCCGCAACGATAATTCGTTGTTGGTAGCACGGCAGTTTTGTGGAGCGTAATGCATGAATGGGAAGGCTCGTAAGTGCGGAATCAGATAAGATGTTTACTGTGACCCTTGTCAGGATCGGCAGTGAAATAACGAGAAATAATTACCGATCAACTCATAGATTGCCACTGATTTTCTCCACTGGTCATCTTGTTGAATTGTTGTGTATGCGGAATTATCGGACGCATATTTCCTCGCGAATTCCAACGACGACGAGAACCACACCAGAACGAACAAAACGGCAATGAAATACACCACTCGTCGCAGGTTCCGCAAGGGTGACATGATGCGCAGAATTGAGAAGAGGATGCTGAGTCTCACAGACCTATATACACTCAGAACATCCTTACGAGAGATAGAGGAGGACTGACCAAATCATGACTGGATATGTGAATGTATATATCCAAAACGAGATGACAGATGGCTTGCCAGCTGTGCGTGTCAAATGAATTCGGAGTGAAGATAGGATGAACGTGTCTCACCCAGCTCGAAATGTGTCCATGATGTGACGGTGCAAATGACGCCACCAATCATTGCAATGATTACACATCCATCCTCCAACCAAAGCCTGTTATGTGACCCATAACGATCAATCAACTTATAAGCAGTCAACGATAGGGAAGCGGTAGTCAGAACGCTGGTAAAGACTGGTAGTCGTTTGATAAGTTTGATACATGCAACCGGCGATCCCACTCACTTTTGAGATTCCTCGTCAGGAGAAAAGTTCCTGAGACTGCCATGGAGCTGCAAGAAAAGGCAAACGGTCGACGTGAACTCGTGCAGTCAGGAAGTGCCAGTGGTTTGGCAGATTTATATCGTTGGACCTGCTGTCCATGCATATATCGTGAAACGGGCCAGCCATCCAGTGTGGACAGAATGGCGATTGGTTGGCCATGAGAACAAGAATTACGTTGACGGTGGCCAGCATAACCAAGGCAAAGCTTATTGGCTGGCCAAAAATACAAAGGGCGCAGATCTTTGGCACGAGAATTTGGCAAGCTGTATTTGGAAATTCATTTGCATTGGTAGTAGGCCAGCTCGGCAAACGGAATCATCCACGACTCTACAGAACGGCGGTTGTTAACAGACAACGCGATGTGTGTCGAGTTGAGTGGATGACTAGGGCTACAGTGAATATTGTTAAAAAAAAAAGAGAGCTACAATATATGTAAAGTGCAAGTCAAGGATGACTACATGCCGTATCATATTGGCTACACAGAACCGACCTGATCGGATAATAAATAACTTGTAGGCATCCTATGCGAAGTAGCCTGACGCTGCTCCGGGTAAACGGAAACCGACCAACGGAGTGAGGGTATTATGCCGAACGAAAAAAAAGGGGGAAAGAAGAATGTCAGACAAACAAACTTAGTCATCGAGCAGAAAATCCCAGTTAATGCCACGGCGCATTGTTTCGAGTTTCTTTGACCCGCGAAACATGCGTTTCAACGTCTCCTTTCCGAAACTCTCGGGTGCATTCGTATGGACATCCCACATACGGAACGTCACGGTACCCATGGTCCGAACGATCACCTCATCGGCGTCCCATTGGTCGCCTGGGGCGACTTGATTAAAACGTGCGTTGGCCATGATGCGGTTCACAAAGCCAGCCGAATAAGACGCCCGACCAGAGCACCGAATGTATCCCTTGAAATCAGAAGGGAGCCAAATCGTCACGTTGGAGGCGTCCGCGCGGACCTCTAGGTAAAATCTGCATCGAGGAACGGGCCGGCACTGCCAATATAACGCGTGAGATGCCGTCGGAGATGACGGGGCAAACAACCGCAGACTCACGATTTTAAGTTTCACAGGTGCAGTAGCCGCACCGACAAACATGTTCAGGCGGTGGTTGATCGGCTGGTTTCTTGCGCGATAGTGTGGTATGGCAAGAGACATGTCTATGGTCTCTTGGGTCTCGAGGATGAAATCCCAGTCGCTCGATGCATGATAGTGGACTTTATGTGTTCCACGTAGATGCTGCACGGGGATCAGCCACAGAAGACAGACGGATGGCAAGGTACGTACGGGCACGCCAAGTTTTTCGGCAGAGTAGACGCTCTGTGGACTAGATAAGCGGTGGTTGAGAAATTTAAGATAGATATACTTGCCTCCACAGAGGAGCAATAGCTCGCCATGCAATGCCAATGCGGTGCGAGAGAGGCGTGCAGGCGCTGGAAAGACTGCGAGTTATATGTGATCGAACTAGGCGACCACCGGGCCTAGAGTGCCGTTTGTCCTTGTGCTCAAAAAGGCAGGTGTTGTATCACGCATGTGGCGAAGAAACAAAAAGGAGCTCGGCTACCTCACAAGAACCAAAGTAGCTACGGTTCCTTGTTCCACTCATCTGCCGCCTACATACTGTCAACAATAGCTCAGTTGCTGCCGGTGACATGCCGACTACAGTTACAGTAGTTATGAAGAAGCGTGCCAGCACCGCCGCAATCGAATTTGCATCTACGTGGCGCACATGATCCGGCGCACATGGAGTGCCACGCGGGAGCCCATGTTCTCATCCCCACCGCGGGACATGAGGCGCACTCGTATCCTGCCTTGCGCATGGATATACACCTCGTCATCATTCTCTAGCACATGGGAATCCAGTCTTATAAATCCACAACGCATCCGGTCGCGAAATGCACTGCAATAACGTGCCCGTCCGCTTTGGAAATTTCCATCCTGGTTCTTGACGTGAACGACACCACGGAAAAGCGACGGCAACGTCACCTTCACGTCCGCATCACGTGCGAAAATGTACAGACGGAAAAAGTGGGTCTCCACATCGGGTTGTCGATGCTACACGTGGGACAATTGGTTTTTAGCACTCGTCCGAAATGCTCGCAATTTCTGTCAACTCACTACAGTAGCACTGATCGGTCCCGTCAGATTTGACAAGTACATCACTGATTTTGCAAATGGCGGCACATCGCATGGCGATGGCGCAAGTAGCACTAATTTTGCCTTGATACGCCGTCGTGTGGCCGTTTGGAAGATAAATTGATCACCAAACACTGCATTCTGTCTCCGAGGGATGAACTGTTCCATGACCGTCTCAACTTTGTCATCCTGAAACCATGATCAACCGCTGCTCACCCAGTCGTGAGTAGTGACTGCTTACGAACCTTTTTTGATGTGGTACCTGACCCAACCGTCGAGTTTAAATTACAATTACCAAGGAGCTGTAGATAGACACTGTCAGTTAGTGTTGACAGGCACTTTAATGGCCAGTACTCACTGAAAGGGTTTTCGAGAGCCCGCTCATATCGTCCTACGGGAGATTTTAAGTCGCTTTCCTGCTTTCAAGTTATATACCACCGTCGCCACCCACAGTAACGTCATGGCACTGTTCGAGGCGACAAAGCAATTCTCCACTTGCCCAAACCAAGTGTTACTCAGTCAATGGGTGGACGTTCGCTTACACAAAATCCTCCCGGTGAGTTGTCAATTCGTGTAGTGGAACAATGCAAGCCGGAAGGCACCATTTTGTACCCCTGACAGGTGTGGACCAAAGCGACATGTCGGTGCTGAAATTACTCCACCATTTGGACGCTTAGACCATTACTATCTTCGAGCACCGAATTTCACCCATGGCTCTGGTATCTGATATGCCGAAATAACCTCACCAAATTCACTCGTTGCCTACTGGACAGCCAGTATCTGATGGAACCAAAAACAACGACGTTATGATCGCGAGATGAGAGGGAACGGACACCTAACCAATAGCCTACAGATATTCATCCTGACTGTCCTCGGCTACTTCTTCCCGAAGGACATCACCTGACATCTGTCAGTTAGATCTGGTTCGCTGCGCTTCTTCGACAAGTCTACGAAATTCCTCTTTGTGGAATACCTAGTTGTCTTGCCAGTCAGTTGAGTTCCGAGGGCGCAAGGACCAGGCTCACCCCATAGGCCGAAGGGTCTTCGACTATGTATTTAGGTCCTTTCTGGCTCTCCTCCCATGACTTCAACTCAAGACGTAATTCTGCGAGAGTCTGACGACCTATACTTTTGTCGAGGTTTGCATTATGTATCATAATCCATCTGGAAAGAAGGTCAAGCCCGGACGAAACTATTCCAAAGAGGCTACCTTCTGTGTCTAGCGATCCACGTTTTCCGATCACCGCTCGCAGGCAGTTTTTGGGAGACTACCAGTTCTTTTATGGCCTTGTCTTTCAACAGATCATATGAGACCTTTGGTAATCGTTCCATTTCCCCTGAATCGCTTCATGTCCGAGCCAATATTGAGTTTTCGTCCGCAGATCAAGGACCAGCGATCACCTGTCGTCCGTATTTTTTCCTTTGGTAGGAAATATTTTGGACCATGGGTCCGAAGGCTTGTCGGCTTTGAGTTTATTTCGGCAATCTGATCCGTCCATGTGAGTATTGATTGCTTTATATTTTACTGAGTTGCCACATAGAGGACAATTCACAAGTGAATCGGCTGGACAACTATGATAAGAGAACAATGCAGAGTCGCGAAACGAACACACACGCTGCAAGAGTTCCTCTTCCCCTGGGTCCGATGATGGCTCCATATGCCTCCGTTGCCCTGAAGTTTTCCTAGCGCCCTTTACTCGGAACGGCGACGAGTCCGTGCTATCACTCGAGTTGTTTAAATTCGAAGGTCCTGCGACGCATATAATTTCAGAGTCTGAACTCTCGGAGACCTCGTCACGTCTGCGTTTCTGCCCATTTCGAACAGGCGTCCGAAAACGATCCGGAATCGCATTACTGCTCGAGCTTGGCCGTTCCTCTCGAGAAAGGCGAAGAATGAACGACCTAGGGGGGATTTCCAGTAAGAATTTCTCGACAGACCCGGCTGACTGATAGTTTCGTACCGTGCTGCTTTCCAAGAGGCCACGGCCTCCTCGAGAGCCGGGTTCACTCTAAAGTGTGCTTCTGTAACAGATTTTCGGCAACGTGGACACTCGGGCTCTCTCACGATGTGTTCCCGTATACACTGTGGGTGTCTGTGAGCCTAGTCACGTCGAAAAGGCGCTGTCGTCGCGCACCAATGAACAGAAGCAGTGGCCGCATGAAAGCGACACGGGCGCGTCGAAGAATTCGCCACATATTGCGCAGCGACAGCTAGCGTCTAGTTGACGTAGCTCCGTTGACAAAAAGTCTGTCGGATCTGATATGTCCTGGGCGAGAAGAGCTTGTAAGTCGTTCGTGGGCATCATGGAAGAGAAATAGGGAGACGCGACTCCTGTGTGACAGCGTGACTGGACGCGATGTGTCACATCGGATCCCAGAATGAAATTAAGATGCAGTTATAATACAATGCACGACAAGTACATGAAGTGTTCATACATTCCCCTCAAAGTCATATTGTTCCCGCACGTCTTCTGGAACTGCAACTCCACGAAGCAGGGGATCCAGGGAGGCCAACTCGTCCTTGATCCCATTCCGTGCAACCGCATCAAGCTCTTTCAACAATGTGGACGTTATTTTCTGTAGAACATCACCATGCAATCGGCAGGATCGTCGCCACAAAAACTCACCTTGAACTTGGTGTCCACTTTCAAAAGGGTATCGCCCAGGCCTGCCGTCCAGCTTGGAGGTGGGCTCCCCAGGCCAGTAGCATAATTCTGGCCAGGTACCGGCGCATTTGCAATTCCCCACAAGCTGCCTTCACTCTCGTCCAAGGGCTTCGGGGTCACATCCTGGCCGGAAAACAAGTATGATACCCCTGGATGGGGAGCGAGCAGTCCCAGAGGCCCCATCATATGTTGTCCAGAATGCGAGAATGCAGAGGGACCGAGAACACGGGAAATCTTGTTGTACACCTCGGAAAGCACGTCAAGAAGGGAGAGTAGTGTTTGGTGATAATCCAAGGAAAAAGGCTATGAGAAGTCTGCTCAGTCCAGGTCACGCACCGTAGGGACTGACGCACTATATGTGGTGAGACAAGATAGGATGCTTCGGATGCGTCCGAGTATGGCACGGTATATTCGGCAAAGCCGCCTGCAGCCTGTCGTTTTGCCACCTTGGACCGGAATAATCGCTGTAGATGGGATGAGGACGATGGTATTGCATAACAGTAGATGTGGTGCACATATTTTGGTTTGTCGGGCTCTTCCTTGGCTTGATCGTACTCGTTCATCGTATTGAGCAGACCGCGGAGATAGTCGTGTGCTTGTGGAATGTCGAGCAGGTTAGACAGGGACATGGCGAGGATGGCAAAGCGATGTGTTCTGTCGAGGGTCAGAGTGAGGGCGCACGAGCAAGGATCGCGACGGACCGTTTCTTCATAGCGACGTTGCTGAAGACCCTGTTGAGCTCGCTGCGAGACATCATGATGGTGTGGAACCAGTGGCTCCGGCTGAGACGTGGGTCAGTGTCAGCCGGTGTGCGAGCAGGAGCAGTACCCTTCGTGTACGTTGCGCATGTAGGTGAGGGTGATGATCCGCTTCTGTACGAGGTCGCGCAGGTATTCTACGGAGGTGCCCTGGGGTATTGTGGGTGTGCCATTTGCGACCAAGGTGGCAGTCGACGACAGCCCGTCCGAGTGCACGGACTGGCCGTCCCACTCTCGCCCAGCTGGCGCGGTCGTCGTCGGTGTCTGGACTGCTGCGCCGGTCGCTGAGGAGATACTGCTACCCGGTGCGGCCCCATTCTTGAAGGAGGACAGCAGGTTTTGGGCAGAGCTTTTCCTGCGCATGGACGGACGGGGAAGGTCAGACATGGCTGCTGTAGAGTCGCGCGTCACCCGAATCGGGTCAACTACTCTCTCATCGCTTCTCATCGATCGACCAGATGGACCCTATACAAGTTGGCAAGGCGTTCACCGAGTTCTACTACAATACGTTCGACGCCGATCGGTCACAGTTGGTTACCCTCTACGTACGTCCACAAACCCACAACCAGCCAATCAGTCCTGACGACCGTGCAGCGAACCGATTCGATGCTCACATTCGAGCGAGCCCAGATCTTGGGAGTCAGCGGCATCGTCGAGAAACTTGTCGCAAGTATTCCCCTTTGATTAAATTATCTCGTCAATACTGATCATTCTCTAGAGCCTACCTTTCAAGAAGGTGGTACACGTGGTCAACCCCGCCGACGTCGACGTCCAACCCTCTAAACATCATGGCGCCATTCTCGTCAGCGTGACTGGTTTATTAAAGGTATGCAGGTATATTCACTCTTCGCCACCGTCTCACGCGAGGCAGGTCGACGAGGAGTCGAACCCCCTCAGCTTTAGTCAGATATTCCAGCTGGTCAATGAGAACGGCTCCTACTACGTGTACGTATCTTGGTGTCCCACAACAAGGTGTCTGATGCAATCTTCTAGCCACAATGACATCTTCCGTCTCAACAACGTCGGTTAATCTAATGACTTCCACATGCGTCGAGTCGATAGAATGAACATGAGCGAGAATGTGTGTATCTTAATCCCGATGATAAAGTCTAGTGATCAAAACTCTGGTCTGATCCTCATCATGCATGCCTTTATGAGTTTAACAGAAAGCGAACTACAAAGTCATGCAACACAGATCGTGTTGCATTCATCTCACTCGTGTAGTTCATTCCTATAGTCGTGTCCGACGAGGGTCAGGATAACTGACTTTTCTGGAATGGAGAAGTTGAGGGTTTCCACCTTACGGCGGCAAATCCGACAATGAAAGCTGCACTCCAAGGCAAATGTCATCCTATATCTGTATGCTGTGAAGCATTGGCCAAATTCAGCGAGCGATTGCTATTGCTATTGCAACCAGTCGTTTGGAACGGTGCGTGTGATACGCGTCGGCGATGCCGATCAAACGCGTGTAGATGATCGGGAGTGATAACCCGGGTTGTAAACTGATGAGCAAGTTGCGTTCACCGCTGCCGCGAGTCTGGGCGCTGACGGGCAATGTAGTTTCATCTTGGATGTACCAAGCAAGAAGGCGAAATGGTATTGTCGAGAATGCAAGCCCACGATGACACATACAAGGGAGATGTCGAGTATGAATCCAACGATACATACACGCCGACCGGTACATGTGGTGAGAGGGGGGTGGTGCGGGGAGGTTGAGACTGTGCTGTTGTGTGGCGAGCTCGTGTGCGACGTGTTCGCGTAGATTGGAAACGAAGGGGGTGCACTGCTCTGGAACTTGATGCACGACACCGGCGAGGTAACCCAATGAACGTGTCCGTCAGGATGCGTCGGCGACGACACTTCCAGGCAAGCCCAATTCAAGACAGTGTAACGGCTGCCATCACACTGCACTGTCCGATTTACTTATGATCGCGAAGAACTTGGACGAACTATCTCATCAGACACGGCCCCCTAGCAGGAAGAACAAAGTCAACCAGTAACCTATGAAGGTTGACTCGGAGGGTACTACTGATAAAGTGGTGCAAGTAAGTCTCCTCTAGGTTTTGAGACACTTCCTGACATAATCTTTGACACTGAGCATTTCTGTCACCATCGCTGCATTGCATCCTGCTGTACACATGATGCACTGTGTTGCAGAGGCATTCTGGAAAGCCCCTGAAGACCCCGGAGCCTCTGAACCTCACTCCCACACGACGTGCACGTGGACCTGCGGCCGCAGGTTTGGCTGAACTTGTGATTGAGATGGATAATGTGTTCGACATTTCACCATGACATAAGTGCTCTTTTTCCTAGACACGACATGCTGACTATCTCGACGCTCGCGCCCTTAAAACCTCAGCGCCCTTCTTTTCTGGTCGGTCCTTGTCCAAATCGTCCGACTCCCCCGCGCCTTGGCAGCCTCTGCCCGCTTCGAATGTGCTACAGAAACGCGCACATAAGCACCATATCTAAATACCACATAAATCGTCGAGCACGTACATTTGGCCGCTTTCCATTCCAGTTCGTTCCACTGGCAACCATCCCCTTCGTCAGTCTCGTCATCAAATGATCTACTTCCCGAATGGCGTTCTCCTCGTTGCTGCTATCTTCCGTGGCGAGATCCTCTGGATCCATCCCAAATTCGTGTTCGGTATCGGATTTCTCCTCGACGTCGTTCTAGACACGCATGTCAGATTCAACTTGGCTTTTTACACCACAAGTCGTACCTCACCTCCACCAAGGAAGCTCTACCATCAACCTTGTTGGAAAAAGTGGTACGGACTAGTCTTCATGTTCGGTTCCCATTCAAGTTCGTTCAACGGGATATCAACAGAGCTAGATATGTCACAGTCACGTAGATATCAACGAGATAACGACGGATGCACTCGAGCCACTTCTTGACGTTGTCCAGTTGGGCGCTCAGTATTGAGTTGATGAGAAGCGGCGTTTCGACAAGATCAAACTGTTTGAGCATAAATTGAACGTGTTCCAAGCGTTTTCGATATTGTTGAGTGTGACAACAAAGAATGGAGGTCAATGAGGACGAGACATTCCGTGGTGGGTTGTGACCGAACGTTCGTTCGGAAGGGGACACCCTCAAAGGACAATTCTCAGACAGGAACGTCAGCCTCGGCGGTTTCTCCAGTCCGCTCCCACCAATAGGATCGAAGCCCAGGTGATGACTCAGTCCAACGAACCGAAGTCAGAGCAGCCTCCGCGATTCGCTCCGCAAACAGTTCGAACTCTTTGTTGTCTTTGCTTCCGTTCTTGTTGTTCCATCTTCGCACAAAATTTTGGCGGCGCGGAAATGAAAATGGCAGCTAATGATGTTCACCGGAATACCATCTACGACGTTTATCAGTGTAGCGTTCGCTATCGCAAGTTGAGTCAGACCTTTTACGGGCGGGCGGGGTATGTGATACCTTAAAGGGTGTTATATACCGATTTCCCCTAACTGTTCATGTGGATCATCA
Source organism: Austroboletus niveus (assembly GCA_038090255.1). Taxonomy (NCBI): domain Eukaryota; kingdom Fungi; phylum Basidiomycota; class Agaricomycetes; order Boletales; family Boletaceae; genus Austroboletus; species Austroboletus niveus. The sequence goes on from JBBPMJ010000144.1 coordinate 42,415, forward strand.
GGATCGCATGCTACTAAGAGGCTACAAGTGAGACAATCGCAACATTTCGATGGAAAAAAAAAGAGCAGTTTGTTTTAAATGATGCAGAAAATTTTTGTGAAGCTTGACAGAAATTTGAGCAACCTCTGTAACGCTATCAGCCCAGATAGAGTGACCTTTGTCCAATTCATGTCACCAATATCCATATCCCGGCGCTCTACCATGAACCTGGATGGACTTTTTGGGTGCGACTTGACGATGCTTATCTCAAGAACGCACGGACGTCCCATTGTTTCGGTTTGATGAGGAAAAGTAACAATATCGACAACACTGGCCTAAACTTTGAATGAATGCGCTTTCTAGGATTTATCGATGTTCAGATCATTGGTCCGAATGGACAAGGATGATTGATGATAGCATACCTCTCCTGTCGCATACTGTAGAGGAGATTGACCAATCACCGAAGATTATCAAGGATAAGATGGCCCTTTGTTGTGTCAATACCAATCTCAAGTTATTCGAGAGGTATCGCTCTAACTGAACGGGTCACAGCTATTCCTGTCATTACATAGAATTATGCTGCCGGATGCCACTTTTGACATGGGGATGTTGAAAGTTGTATTGCTTCTGGGCCTGTCCGTTTGGTACGACATCATGCAGACATCCCTGAAGGCGTGACGGACCGCAGAAGCCGTCCGATTCGAAGGGAAGTCAACTGAAAGAAGAGAAGGAGGCCTTCGTTCGTCATAGTACCGTTTTGTTCGGCTCAAATAATCGGACAAATGACTTAAAGCAGACTGAGGGAGAGTGCCTGTTAGTCCGTCTATGGGCTGACAGCCTGAGTGGGTCACAAGGCCACCGAAAAAAATCAGTAGAACACAAAAGCTACAGCACACATCTGAGTATCGCACACGTTATGATCAAGAACAAAAATTCTAACACACGTAACTTACAACTCGACAAGGTCCACTTCAAATTTCGATACATTCAAATCACCTCGACAAAACATTGCCAGCCGTCCAAGACCATGGCCCAATCGTTCGACAAGTGGAGATTTTAAACTGCCTTGGAACCATTGCTTTTAAGGAATCGATCTTATCTTGCACCTCGCGAGTGAGATTCTGCCAACTGACAATCAAATTCAGACAAATGACGTCGGTCCCTGCATCAATCAACGTCCGAACTGCACGGAGAAACATTTCGAGATCAACTTGATTAAGACAGTGCAGAGGATGTTGTATTTTGAGCGTTTTGAACACTCCACGATATTTGCTCGCAAGAAGCATGAGAAGCTCGGCGTATTGATATAGTGCATCTCCGCTAGGTTCAATTTGGGAAACAATCGACATTTCCTGGAGGACGGGACTCGAGAGAAGTCGAATGAATCTGATGGAATGGGAAGGGGAACCGTCAATAGTTAATTTTTTTAGCCGGGGAAGACGGGGGATAGTGGTTGGAGACGAGAGTCTGACCAGCGAACGAATCGTAAATCAAGTTCTTCTATGGAGGTTGCAGAGAGTGCATGACAATATTTGTGGAGCACGTTTGGCCTTAACGGGCTGGGTTTGATCGTGATTCTTCGAAGTCGTCGAAACGAAAATGGAACAAGGCTGTGCAAGGTTTCCTTTGGACTCCCCTCGAAATGGATATGCTCGACAAGGGGGGAGTCCAGTAGCAGCCGATTCATGACCGAGCTCCAAAGGACGGACTCGACTTCTGGAGCCATGACGTTGGCCCAGCTAAGCGTGATGAATCGGAGAGAAGAGGGAAATAGTCTGAGGTGAGGGTCGGGAACTCTTCTCGCATGGAATGCCAGCATGGTAAGGTTTGGGAAAAGCTCTACATTTGGGCGAATGCGGGTGAGTTGCTTGTAGATGGAGGAGTACACGCGGTGAGGGTTCATAGTGACAGTTTTCACGTATAGGCGTCGAGCCCGTGGAGCATAATTGTCGAACGTCACCCAGTCCTCGAGAGATAGATTAGAGACCGCGAGAGGGTTAAATTGAAAGAAGGAGTTTTCCTGCAAGCAAAACATAACGTTAGGTTCTGGTATACTACTCAGCCCCGCAAACGCACATCAAGGGTCAACTCCTTTGGCAAGAGGGATATAAATGGCTCCAAGGAGTCATTGAGTGCCCACAAACGGTCCAGTGTCGGTTCGACGATGGTCTTGCAGGTGAAGGCGAGGTGGCTCATGCTACGGAGGTCGTTCACGAGCTGGTCGAGGATCATCTCCAAGACTTCGGTAATGTAAAGGGCACGGGGAGTGGTGGAAGCAAGTCGCTCTAGGTCGGGATACATGGTTGGGTGAAAGAGGGCCCGCAGCTGTGAAACTCGTCATCTCAGAGCTCTGCGAGTGTATCAGTAACGATGACGTAAGGAGAAATCCGGTATACCGAGGGGATGCGGGACCCCGTGTGCTGCTGCGGCCATTTGCGAGACGGGGCTGCGGCAGCTAGTGGCTGTGCGCCCACGCGTGCTTTGCGCGCTGTGCACTTGTCTTCTTACTTGCACATCATCCTTTACGTCCAACACCATGTCCACAGGATTTGGCCAGGAAATCGTAGCCGTCATAAACAAGCTTCAGGACGTGTTCAGCACGGTTGGATCATCAGGATCCCAGATAGACCTTCCACAAATCTGTGTCCTGGGTAGTCAAAGTAGCGGCAAGAGTAGTGTCCTCGAGGTATGCAGCGCCGTCAAATGCACTCTAGTAAGACGATTAAATGACCCCATCCTTTCAAGAACATCGTCGGGCGGGACTTTTTGCCTCGTGGTACCGGTATCGTGACGCGGCGACCACTCGTGCTGCAGCTCATCCACCGTCTTGCTACCCCACCACAACCCAATGGTCTCTCATGTACGTCAAAACACGTAACCCGAGGCTTGATTTGGTCTCAAAATTACTTTACACAGCACAACTTGCGGGCTCAGACCAACAAGCCAACGAATCGGAATGGGGAGAATTCTTGCATCTGCCTGGCGAGAAATTCTACGACTTCAACAAGATTCGTGCCGAGATTGTCCGTGACACAGAAGCAAAGACCGGCCGTAATGCTGGCATTTCGCCGCAGCCCATCAATTTGCGCATATTCTCGCCCAACGTGCTGACACTTACCCTTGTCGACCTGCCTGGTTTGACAAAGGTACCTGTCGGAGACCAACCAAAGGACATCGAGAAACAAATCAAAGATATGCTTTTGAAGTACATTTCACGGCCTGCTTGTATCGTCCTTGCTGTCACAGCGGCTAACACCGACTTGGCAAACTCGGACGGCCTCAAGTTGGCTCGTGAAGTCGATCCTGAGGGGACCCGGACGATTGGTGTTCTTACAAAGGTTGACTTGATGTGTGTCGTCCAGTTTACTCTAATGTGGCGGAAATCTCATTGCTGCGTTTAGGGATCAAGGAACAGATGTCGTCGATATTCTTGCAGGGCGCGTCATTCCACTCCGACTTGGTTATGTACCAGTTGTAAATCGTGGGCAGCGGGATATTGATACGTCCAAGTCCATCAATGCTGCTTTAGAGGCAGAGCGCAATTTCTTTGAGACACATCCTTCATACAAGGGCAAATCCCAATACTGCGGAACTCCTTTCCTTGCCCGCAAGCTTAATATGGTTAGTACTCTTTTCCCATCTCACTGTATCCATGTCGACAAATCACCCTTAGATCCTCATGCAACACATTCGCAACACTCTCCCTGACATCAAAGCACGCATAACGCAGCAGCTTCAAAAGTACAACGCCGAGCTAGCAAGTCTCGGTGGACCTCTGGGCGACGGTTCCGGAGGCAACGTTGTTCTTGCTGTCATCACTGAATTCACGAATGAGTTCCGCACTGTGATCGATGGTAACACAAATGATCTATCTTTGAATGAGCTTAGTGGAGGTGCTCGTATCAGCTTTGTGTTTCACGAACTGTTCAACAATGGTGTGAGAGCCATCGATCCGTTCGATCAATCAAAGGATGGTGACATCAGGATTACTCTGTACAACTCCTCCGTAAGTGGCTGGCGAGGATTTTGAATGTTTGAATTTAACTAGCACGTAGGGTTCAACACCATCATTGTTTGTTGGCACCCAAGCATTCGAGGTCATTGTCAAGCAGCAAATTAAACGGCTTGAAGAACCTGGTTTGAAATGTTGCCAGTTGGTGTACGACGAGCTTATCCGCATCCTCGGACAATTACTTCAGAAGATCGTATGTCCTGATTCTTTGACAAGGGGAAGAAAGCTGACTTTTTTCGTATTAAGCAAGCATTCAGGCGCTTTCCTGCTCTCAGAGACCGTTTTAATGCTGTTGTTGTGAACTTTTTCAAGAACGCCATGAACCCAACGACCAAACTTGTGACTGATTTGGTTGCGTACGTGTAGTTCCACCACTCCCTGAGATTCAGTGCAGTGAACAATGTTATAGCATGCAGGCTTGTTACGTTAACACTACCCATCCCGACTTCCTTGGTGGGCACAAGGCAAGCTACTTTGAGCAAGGTTGTTATGTTCCTCATTCGCGTCGTTTTTGATAGGCCATGAGCATAGTTCAAGAACGTCTCAGCGCCAACAAACCCTCTACGCCCACACCTGATCCAAAGAGCGGCAAGCTTGTACCAGGACAGGTTAATAACGGTCGTGACCTAGAAGTTGATCCCAAAAAGGATGATGCAAGTTTCTTCGGTTCATTCTTCTCAACGGCAAAGAAAGGACAACCGAAGAAAGCGGGCCCGGTTATGGAGTCGGTAAGCACTGTCGAAGTGCGGTGATCAGTTGCTTGATGAACTAACAGAGCCCCCAGCCACCTACAATAATTAGACCGCAATCAGCATTGAGCGACCGAGAGACGATGGAAACTGAAGTTATCAGTAAGTCACCCCATACACCTGTTCCGGACCATAATCACACTTCCTATTGCTATAGAACTCCTCATCCACTCCTATTTCAACATAGTAAAGCGGGAGATGATTGATATGGTTCCCAAAGCGATTGCTCTGACGCTTGTGAACCACTCTAAGGAGAATTTGCAACGAGAGCTGTTACAGGAACTCTACAAACCTGAGGTCTTGGACGAACTGATGAAGGAGAGTGAGTACGTGGTCAACAGAAGAAAGGAAGTTGTTAGCATGGTTACCGCACTGAACAAGGCTGAGGAGTAAGTTTCAACTATAGTTCTGATAAAAATTTGATCGTTTTACACTTTCACAGAATCGTCGCTGGTGTCTAGATAGATAATGCGCAGCCACTGTGCTTTCATGTCTGATTTAGTGTAATACCCTTCTGCATACTTGATGTGTGACTAGTTTCCTTATTAATCCCTTTGTCAAGATGCTTGGCCTGTCACTATTATCGTGTGAGATAGAAGGGAATGCTATTCTTGAATTGTTTTCCTGTGGCTTAACGCTATGGGCTTCGCGTTTCGATGACGGCGAAGCCTTCTTGCTGCGTTCTGCCACTTGCTATTTAGGGGTAAAACCCTGGCGGAAAATAAAGGGTACATGACCACACGCGTAGAGCTGTTCACACGAGTGCATGTTTCCTTGTGCAGCCTGGCGATCGTTGGCGGCACTGGTTGTATGAGGCTGGGTATTTCGTTCACTGGCAGTTGTATTGGATTCCGTGCGAGAGACGCCACGATGTAAGCTCATGTACGGATACCCGATATAGCAATTAGCCCGGCATGCCATTGCAGTGCGGCCTGTATATAAGCAAATACAGGACAATAACCCCTCTTGCTCCCTTCCCTCATCGTTTCCTCATATTAACTGTCGTTCTCAACATCATCTGCCATGGCCAGTTCTTGGAAGGACGATATTTTGCTCAAGGTTAGCCTTGCGCTAAACTTGTCAGAACCACAACTTCTTATAAGCGTCACCCTGTCCCGTGTTCCAGCTTGTTAATATCCTGGTGTACTTCGCCTTCCTCGGCTCCAACGTCTACACCATCGCGGCCCCGCATGACATTTACTACTCTGGAAAGGCTACGTATCTTACACCTGCTCCTTGGGCTTTCTTGATCTGGTGTGTTCATTACCCCCTTTTTTTGCTGCCACCTCATTCGTAGGATAGGACTCTCATCCATCTGCTCCTTCTTGGAACCTTGGTCTACCAGTTCACCGAACCCGGGAAAAGGGTCATTGTTGATGGCCTTCAGTGGCGGTTTGCCTTGCTTGGTGTCCTCAACGCAATTTACGTCAACCTCTGGGCAAAGCACCATTACATCGTGGCCTTTGTCTTTGCGCTCTTGGTCAGCAGCGCGGTAACGGTGCGTTCTTCCTTGTATACTTTCCGTCTTCCATTCTTCATTTCGGGCGAGACACTCGCGTTTTTAATGTTCTGCATGTCGCGGTATTTTGTATTATGCGGACGTTGCTAACTTGTAATTTCTGGTCAGCACATCTACTACATTATCAAGAAGCAATATGCACCGTCGAGCACGGGTGATGAATTATTTGTTCACCTTCCCTTTTCACTCTGGCACGGATGGACCACCGTTTTGGTGCTTCTCACCGCCTTTGAGGCATTTGGTGTCAATGCATACAAGGAATCTGCCGGTGTATGGACTAAGGTCTTTGTGTTCCTTGCTCTGTAAGTCACTTGCATGCCTTCGACCATCGCCGCAGCTCACTTCTGCGGTACGCCTTGCCACACAGCTTCTTCCTTGAGGGCACCGCCGCAGCTTACGCCTTCACATCCGTCGAGGGTGACTTGCCTGCATCCATTGCCATAACATGGTCCCTCTTTGGTATCTTCGCCGAGCAGATTGAACCTTTTGTGCACTGGTCGGCTCTCGTGTTTGCCATCTTGAGCGCGTTCTGCGTGGGTAAGGGCGTCTGGGGGTTGTACAGGAGGTTCGGAGGTAATGTGGTACTCCTCGAAGATGAGGAACGTGGTCCCTTGCTTGGGGGTCGGTAGCGTGTTGATCCGGGATCAATGTTTCCCGAAAACCGAGGAACGAAATGATCAGGATTTGGCCTCCGTTCTCATTCTGCTTTCTTTTTGCTGCATTTACCAGATTCAATTTTGAACATCGAACAGTCTATAATTTGCATGTCTACGACGGTCATGTTTATATTGTCTTGCTATAATGTACATATGCTTGCCCTCCTCTCTATCGGATCACGAATGAGGTAAAATTGATTACGATATGAGTGGCGTGAGAAATATATGCAGAACCTTCTAGAATGTGTCATCCGCAGCTGGATCAGCTGGCAGTGAACAATAGCGTCTCTCTAGCCTGCTCACACAACAGAGCCTCAGGAAGGCAAACATAACAATTGAGAACAATCGAGGGACTGCGTAGAAAGGTAAAAGTAGCACAAGAATGGAGAGAAACACCCTACGAGTGGACGACGACAGATGGTGGAAGCAAGCAGGAAAGAAGTAATCACGAGGTTGCGATTGTAATCATAGGCGGAGTTTGAAAATCAACCAATATATAAGGAGCAGCTATCCCGCCCATTTGCACCCACTTTCCGCCCACGCTTATTTTCCCACGCTCTCTCTGATCCCGACCTCCACGTCAATTATTCGAAAAAATGTCGTTTGCATTGCCCGCGCGTCAAGTCACCTTTGGAAGGTCTGCGGCTCCCTACCAGCCTCAGCAGGCGCCGCAGTCGAATGGCCTCGCCCTTCCTGGGCCCAGCTCCTTTAGCTTACCGGGTCCATCGAACCTCGCTCTGCCCGGACCATCGCCACTGTCCCAGTCCCATACTCCACCCTCCACTACCCCCGCCCCGTCCACGTCGCAAGCGAATGCAACCACGACAATGAGTAAGGGTGCTCCCTCCCCTACCGTCGCTGGTCCCTCGTTGTCACCCGTGTCCGCTGTACCCGTTACACCAGTACCGCTCACGCTCGAGCAGCAACACATCACCGCCGTCGAAGGTATCGTCCCTACCCTTCAAAATATCGTCGCCACGGTCAACCTCGATTGTCGGCTTGACCTCAAGACGATCGCCCTGCATGCACGCAATGCAGAGTATAATCCAAAGGTTGGTATTACCACTTACTTGCATATTTGTGCACGCCAATGCGCTTTTGCACATTAGCGTTTCGCCGCCGTCATCATGCGTATTCGTGAGCCCAAGACCACCGCCCTTATATTCGCATCGGGTAAGATGGTCGTCACGGGTGCGAAGAGCGAAGATGACTCGAGGTTGGCGTCGCGTAAATATGCTCGTATTGTGCAGAAGCTCGGGTTCGATGCCAAGTTTGCCGAGTTCAAGATCCAGAACATCGTCGGCAGCTGTGACGTCAAGTTCCCGATCAGATTGGAGGGTCTGGCTTACAGCCACGGGCAGTTCAGTAGCTATGAGCCCGAGGTACGTCCTCCATCCAGCAGGATGGCTTTTTCCTGATCATTGGAGCAGCTCTTTCCTGGCCTCATCTACCGTATGCTCAAACCTAAGGTTGTCCTGTTGATCTTCGTTTCGGGCAAAATAGTCTTGACCGGTGCAAAGGTAGACTTTTGTTGTTGCTGCCTGATATCCGACAGATTGACGCGACGTTGATGTAGGTCAGAGAAGAGATTTACACGGCGTTCAACACCATTTATACTGTGCTGTGCGAGTTCCGCAAACCGTAACGCACCTTTTGCGTCCGTTTCGGTCTTTCGTTTCTTTGTACTTCACACAGCGGATCGCAAGCGCCACATTGCTTGTCGGTGACGACGCTCATTTGACCATCATTGACTTTCGAGTGCGATGCGGCCCACATAAAAAAGTTTTAACATTACCGAGGGTCATGGTTAGGGAGCAGACGTAGTGCACGGACATCCCCCCTTTTCCCTCCCTCTTTACTCAATAATTCACATACGCGTACAGTCCATTGACTTTTCTTCTGCACGTATCATTATTGATGTTGGAAATACATTGATCAATGAAAGATTATACATGGTGTAAGCTGAAGCGCGAGTCAGATCGATGAGCCGATAATCGTGACTCGGAGACTTGCAGTAGTCTACACGTCTTTTGCATTCGAAGAGGACATTGGAATGTCCGACGCAACGCCAAAAGATCCAACTTCAGTAGGAGCACTTGCTGCGACTCTAAACGAGACGGCAATCTCGTCGTAAGGTTCACGCCCGCTTATCCACATTACACATTAATCGTCCTCGTTAGACCTCAACCGGATGGCGTCACCAACACCCCCGGTGCTGCCTCCGCCGTCAAGCCAGCTGATCCCGCCCTGGCGCACGAGCAGGTCGTCACACCTTGGGACGTCCAAGGCTCCGTCTCCGCGGACGGTAAGCAACTCGCCATCGACTACGATAAGCTGCTCGATCAATTTGGAACGCGCCGCATCGACGCTGCGTTGCTCGAACGTTTTGAAAAGCTAACGGGGCATAAGCCACATCCGCTCTTACGCAGAGGAGTGTTCTTTTCTCATCGGTTCGCAGTTCCCATCGGGCGAGGAAGCCGATATTGACACCTTTTGCAGAGAATTTGACAGAATCTTGGACCGGTACGAACAGGGAAAGCCGTTTTTCTTGTATACTGGTCGTGGACCGAGCAGTGATAGCATGCATCTTGGACATATGATCCCGTTCGTTTTTACAAAGTAAGGTCCCCTTCGAGCCTACGTTACGTTCTCGCTTCATACCAGAACAGGTGGCTGCAGGACGTTTTTGATGCCCCACTGGTTATCCAACTGACAGGTGAGGTGCTCTTTTTTTTTTTTTTACTTTTCAAGGATCGAGGCTCGATCGCGTTTACAGACGACGAGAAATTCTTGTTCAAGCACGAGCTCAAGGTGGAGGATGTACGGCGATTCTCTCGGAACAATGCAAAGGACGTTATCGCTATCGGCTTCAACCTCGAAAAGACGTTCATATTCAACAATCTCGACTTTGTCGGCGGCGCATTCTACCACAACGTGGTCAAGATCTCTCGTCAGATTTCCTATAATCAAGCAAAGGCGACGTTTGGTTTTACGGACTCGTAAGTTGCTCGTCCCCCAAAATCGTTTTGCGGACGCGCTAAAATAGCGATCTGTTTCCTTCAGAGACAACATTGGTAAAATACACTTTTGTTCCGTCCAAGCCGCACCATCGTTTTCCAACTCTTTTCCCCAAATATTCGGTGACGTGACCAACGTCCCGTGCCTCATCCCATGTGCGATCGACCAGGACCCGTACTTTCGATTGACGCGCGACGTGGCTCAGAAACTCAAGTACCCGAAACCCGCGCTCATTCATTCGCGTTTCTTCCCCGCCCTTCAAGGCCCACAGACGAAGATGAGCGCCTCGGATCCCAATTCGAGTATATTCATGAGCGATACCCCGAACCAGATCAAGAACAAGATCAACAAACATGGGTTCTCGGGCGGACGGGAGACGGAGGAGGAGCATCGAAAGTATGGGGGTAACACGGAGGTAGACGTTTCATACCAGTATTTGAGTTTCTTTTTGGAAGACGATGGGGAGCTCGAGAGCATTGGCGAGGTGAGTGCTGGGGATTAAATTTGTTGGATATGAACTGACGGATCGACCGGCCGGGGTGTTATGTAGGACTACCGTGCTGGCCGCCTGCTCACGGGACAACTGAAGGCCAAGTGCATTCAGCTGCTTCAGACTTTTGTGAAGGATTTCCAAGAGGTGTGTCATAGTGTCCTCGAAATACATAGATGCTCACTGAATCGCTTAGAGAAAGGCTAAGCTCACTGATGCAGACCTGGACGCTTTCATGGATAGGACTCGGAAGATCGATCCGTCGTTGGGTAAGCTAAGCCGTCAACACATCTCTAACGTTTGAGATCCGTCGGGCGATCCGTCGTGTGTGAGTAGAGGTCGTAAAACATATTTGCATAGTGTGTCATATAGGAAGATGGAAAAGATGAGAACATATATATGTAACACGTTTGGGTAATGTTAGAATCAGCGTTCTGTGATGCGGCCACATCATGTAGCTAAACCAGAGTGCGGTCAACGCAAGTCCCCGTTTAAGTATAAAATGATAGGGGGAAAAAGCAAAAAGAAAAAGTCATATCCTCCCTGACCGTGAGCGTACATGCCACGCCCGCTTAAACCATCCGTGGGTGAGCTTGAGTCCAGGCAGTGCACTTAAGCCTGGAATCGTTTCGATGTGCTCCACCTTTGGCTTGCCGTTCGGGACGCCACCGCCGACCTTGTCGTTCACGTGATCGTCGACATGCGTCATGTCGCTACTATCCGTGTCTTTGGTCCAGTAGAATGGCAGTGTGGCCATTGCGACCTTGTCATGTTGCCATGCTTCGATTGCCTCGATGGCAGCATTGCCCCAGTCAAAGGTTATGTGGGCGGACTGGTCCGCTGGCCCGTCGACAAACACGACGAGGTTTTCATTCACAGGGCGGATGAAGCCCTCCCGGACGCCGTTCCGAATGAGATCGCGGAGTGGGTTGTAATAGGAAAAGACGTTGATAAGGATAACAGCTGTGTTACCGTGCATTGCAGGAAAAAAAAAAAGGCGAGATGAGCGGAGACGAGAAGAGATTTTATTAAGGGACGGCTTACGTTTATTATGGATATTAAGTTGGTTCCAGGTGATGACTTCAAGGATCTGGCCAATGAAAAGCCGTTCCGTCAGCGCGAGGGCTCGGCAACCGATGCGGCGGTGCTCTACCTCTTCGAATGTGCCGAAACCACCAGGCAAACCGATGAAAGCACCAACACGTTTCGCCATTTCAACCTTGCGTTCATGCATTGAATTGACGACGATCTGATGGTGACACGATTGAATACGTTAAAAAAAGACGTGTTCGTCATCGCGGGCACCGCAGTCAGCACGTGTAGAATCAAGGGTGCAAGGAAAGACTCACAGTTTCCACCTGTTGAGGCGGTTAAGAAGGCGGGTCAGGGTCGGTGAGTGTTCTGGCCGAGACCCGGGTGAGAGGGCACGTACCTCGCCCCTCTGCTTCTCGTCCAGCAGTTCAGCGATGGTGTTGGAGCGTGGCTGACCGTTGCCCTTGTCTTTTTCGCCGCCAGCGGCGTGGATGGCGTACGGGATGATACCAGTGACCTTTCCGCCCTCGGTGTTGGCGACGGCGCCGGATACGACGCCCATGATGCCGCTATTTCCGCCACCGTATACGAGGGGTCGATTCGCGGCTACGAGCGCGTGTGCAACAGCTGTGGGAGTGTTAGCGAGACGTCATGTGTGATCGATGACTGGGACTAACACAACGCAGCATGCTGGTAGGCTTTCTGGTGACCAAGGGAAGCGGCGCAGTAGACGGCGACGGCGCGAGAGTCGGAGGGGGCGACCATGTCAAGAGAAGGGGAGAGTAATTGGGACATTACATGGGACGAACGAGTGGTATTTAAGGTCAGGAGAGGGCAGGGTGGAACGAGGCTGGGGAGCGATCGGGAGAATGCGGTCGAATGGACAACGAGGCAGACATGACGCGTGAATTACCAAACACTGCCTGGTGGTCGTAGCGTATGGCTGGCCCACATCGGACGAACAGCGGCCAGCAACGCGATGTATCACCTTCTCGATCCGAAATACATACTCGAAGATCGCCTCCGTGTGCTCGACGAGGATAAACGTGTTCGCATCCCCCCACCCAGCCTGATGTTCCTATCCCACACGATACAACATGTCCTCCTGCAAATCATCCGAAATGAACGTTCCTTGGGTAGCACACAGATCCCGTTTCAGATCGCAGCCCATGCCCCCGCAAATCCAATGCTTGTCTGGTGTGGTTAAAGTACTAGTCAAATAAGGTTTCAGAATATTATCGTGTACGAACCCTATATATTGCCCCCACACGATCAAACAACGCAACACCGCACCTTGAGAAACTGTGAAACCGAACTCACGTCTGCTCCGTGGACAACAGATTAGGACAGCACACAGCATCGTCATGTTGTATATAGTATACACTCGTTGACACAGCGATCAATATTGTTCATACAACGGGGTCTATGTCGCAATCCCCACAGACGCTGTTTCACGTCGGGTCAGAGTACCAATATCTCCACTGAGACTGCAGGGAGTAATACGGCTCACCAGGGCTGGCCTCGTTTCAATGCCCCACTCCCGAAATCGTAAATCCGCCGTAGTGGATCCGCGATCACCGTCTCTGAAAGCTGACCGTGTGACGGCCGATAGCCATGTTCCCCACCCCTGTTCCCTCTGAAATTGCACTCTATGAGTAGAGGAACGACGTCTTCCGAAGCCGGTTCTTCGTAGAAGTCCAACAATAGCCAACCCCTTACTTGGGCGCCTCCGTCTGCACACGAAGCCAACCCTTTTTGATGCTCGTCGTTCGGCGAATCACGCCGCCAGTTGGTGTTACCCGAGCCCAATTGATCCAACAGCCATTCCCCCACCAGCTCGTTCACACCTTTGAACCCCAGACCCAAATTCGGCCACCCAAATCCTAGGGCAACGACGGGAGGTAACGCCAAAGGAAATGAGGAAGCCGACGAGAAAGCGATCGAAAGGATTGGTGTCGGAGAGTCAGCAGGTGGAATGAGTAATTCGGTCGCTAGGGTGGCCTTTTCCGGTATGTTCGCAAAAGAATTGATGTTGTACCTATATCTCCATGGGTAAGTCGGAAGCGGAGCATCATGTAGACTCACCAGTCTTCAGTTCGGACCAGTGTCCCGTCACATTCCCACTGAAAACCGTTTTTGTCGCTATCTGGCCAAATGGGCGGGTGGATGCCGTTACCAGTTTCGCTACCAAATCGACTGAACATGACGGCTTTGCCTCGGACTTCTCCAAGTTTGGGTATCCGATTTTCAAGGAACCACATTTGTTTTCCGCCGGGCGATGCTGCTATTTCATTGTAGACTAAGGAAGGAAACAGCTGAGTATCAGAGTCCTCTTGTTTGATAGACACTACCACCGTCTCGCTTGCAGTGGTAGGCGAGGTGAGAAAATTATGCAATGTCACCAGAATATCTGCGAATGGGGTGACCTCTGGGAATATTCCATGGTGTGAAATAAGTCGACCATCTATGATGGAAAGCCGGACGTCAATCACGCGAATCCCCGCGTGTAGCTGGTCATTCAAGGGTTTGCGCTGGCATTGCGAAATGGGCCAGCCATACACTGACATCGTTTCATGTGTGCCTACCAGGGATCGGCAAGCAGACAGGAGAACAAAGGGCAAAACTCACCTGGAAGCATCAGTGAGGAAAGGGGTGCCGAATCTGGCATACTTGCAAGGAAGCACGAGGCGTCTCTGGACGGGAACACGACCAGCGCGTGGTTCTTTCTGGATATCTGATCAAAGGTGGAAGTCAGCACAACCCTGGGCTCGTCCAATGTACGATACTGCACACCCGATTGCGGTATATGGTACAGGGGAGATCGCCTCGCACTGAGACCCGCTGCCACTGCCTTCCGGGTGCCACAGAGAGTTTAATTGCGGCCCAGTCAGCATGGTCCACGAAATCGCAGAGCTCTTTAGATGTGCCATGGTGCGGGCGCTTCACAAGCACAATGGAGGTGCGTTTGTGAAACAGGACCGTTTGAGAGAATGGAGGTACTGAAACGATTCTGTCGTCTCTCGCATCCTTTCCAAACCGAAAGAGAAGGATGTCGTGTGTCTGGTTGAAGATGGTGAAGGGCATGGGAGGACGAGGACAAGCGGCGTCGTCAATGACAAAAATCCGCCGAGCCGATCTAGAAAAGCGTGACAAGATCCTGTGACAATTCCTCACGTGATGTGACCACTCGTTCCACCCTCCCATGATGTCGCAGGCCCCAATAGCTCCGGTATCGGACTACACCAGCGTGACGAGGCCTCTCTGACCGCTCTACACAGGTCCTCACCGCGTCTGTTTGCGATGTGCGATATCTCGCCGCCCTTTTGAAGGGAATCAGCTTTTCCAACGTGAGTACATCTGCCTACGACTCAAGCTACGAGCGTGATTTCTCGCCCGAATTTCTCCGATTGCCCACTCCTTCAGCGTGCATCTGTAACCCTTACCGCGGACACCGAATTGGGCATGGTTGTTACCGTGGAAGAAGCCCATTGCTTGCTTGGTGCGTGTCCGCACCCTCAGCCTCCGTGGGCTTCTTCCATTGTTCTTATCTATCTACCTGGCTTGGCTTCATAGCAACTTCCTATATTTATCGAGATCACTTTGACGAGTGGTCTTACTCATTGGACCAAACTCACTCCGAAAACTCGCAGTCTACATCTGATCGTGATCCAGAATCGACATCGTTTGAGATCCCTCTCTCCACACTCATCGACTGTCTCGGCATCTTTGGGACTGCAAATATGTCGTCCCATTCGAGTGCTCCAAAGCTGAAGAAATGGCGTAGAGAGGAGGACGCCTCCGACGATGATCGTGAGAATGCCACAGGAAATGGACGAGGCAGTAACCCCAATGCAACTCATGGAATTGAACACTTTTTTGGAGCAAGGAATGACAAAAGGACCAGCATGCGCCTTTCATATACAGGGCCGGGATATCCCCTGACGTTATTGCTGTGAGCAGCCTGCTTTCCCCTTTGTCGTCATACCTCTTCTCCGGCGTTACTTCCACCGGTAGATCCGTGATGTTACGACGAATTTACCTGTTGTCTGTCCCGTCAATAGCGCCGAGGATTTTTCAGGCCCCACAACTACGTGTGAAATCACGACGTTTGATCCAGAGCCGAATATAGACCTCCCTTTTGACGGCGATCAAACGCGAGTGTTCAATACCTTTCACTCATGGTTTCTGCCTGACTAACCGCGTGCATTCCATGTACCCACCCATTTGTTATTTGTTAATTCTCTGCCATTCGGTAATTGAGACAGCGTGTTGAAAATCATTTTCAAGGTCAGCATCACCGTCCTTTGAAGCGCGCGCTTACGATCCAAGACATTAATTATTTTCTTTTCGTTGTGGTTTACGTGTATACGCTTGCAGTCATCATCATGGCTCCGAGACGCATTGTCCGAACTCGACCCTTCCTGTGAAAAAATCACCTTCATCGGTAACCCGACTGCAGACGTTGCGAAAAGTGTACAAGGAAGGGCTGGTGACGCTTCGAAGCCTCTCTTTCGCATAAGAGCATCCGGAGATTTCGGAACCACCGAGGTATGACATTCCTCCTTCCCACTGCGATCTGCTATTTTTGACGTTGTATAGATGGATTACTCAAATGACAGAGAGGTGTTGGAAACATTTGAGTGCTCGCTACCTGTCTCGGTCAGGTAAAGTGTTTCAAGTTTTATTCTTCATCGCATACATTTGACATCATTGATGCGCACATAGTTATCGCTTTGCGCATATTTCGCATACAGTTCGGGCACTTCAAAACTCGACAAAAACATCCTTGCGGGTCGAAGCGGAAGGATTGCTTAGCTTACAGTTTCTGGTCCCTGTCCCAAAAGCCAGGGGAGGTGGGACGTCCGACTCGTTTATAGAGTTTAGGGTGCGATGGCCAGCATCTCGGGTGATACATTCTCATTCTTCTCGCAGTGTGTACCATTGGACGACGAAGTCGCGTGACCAGAATACATTACCGCGAGGCCATGGACCGGACAGTCTATTGCGGATAACTCTAAGGTATGCATAAAAACAACAAGATGGTCACAACAGGCGATCGAAATATGCCTCAGTGCTATGCTTTGAAGAGGGTGGGACTGGTGCAGCTAATGAAGGTGCTTTGCGAACGGGTGGAATGTAATCAGCGATGATTGAGTCAAAGGAGGCCGGTGTTGACGGTACTGTTGGAATGATGAGTATGTCTGCTTGACTTTGGAGGGGACGACCTGCCATGCAGTCCAGCCTTAAATTTGGCAGCGAGTCCCGACACAATCAACTGGCGAATATCACCACCGTCCAAGGGCTTGGAGCGCATAGTATAAGCATCGTTTTTAGTGTTACTTGCACGAGACTTACCTTGGGAGCTGGTTCTGTCTTTACAGGTGTTACTGCCTCTCCAGAGGGAGGCTTGTAAGTA